>CABHPH010148093.1:0-23204 GCA_902168325.1 Peromyscus nudipes | reverse complement strand
AAAGAAAGAAAGAAAGAAAGAAAGAAAGAAAGAAAGAAAGAAAGAAAAGAAAAGAAAAGGGCTTCACAGCCAAAAGATAATGTAGACACTAATATCCTAGTTAATATCAAACATTTCAAAGCTTTATTAGTGAAGACGGTGTCCAGAAATAGACAATCCCCTGAATGGAACACGTCAGACCACATGTGAATTTTTGATCATTCTTTTATTTTAGTCCTGGCGATGGAACTCAGAGACCCACTCATGCTCGGCAAAGTGCATGTCATTGAGGTACAGCCCAGACACATGTGTGTGTGACTCTACTGAGGGGTTCATGGGCTGGGAAGAGCAAGAGAGATCATCCACAGAAGAAGAGGGAAGAGCTGCAGGGGAGGGTGTCTCAGGGACTCTCTTGGGATCCCTAAGGACTCAGAACAGGGACACTGGGGATGAATAAGGCGGCTGGAACTAGAGCAGAGTGCCCCCAAGTTGCCTGCATGCCTAGGGAAAGCACAGACCCTCAGTGACGAGGGCAGGGAGCCGAGGGCTGCTCACACACCCAGAAGTTTTGCTCAGTGCATTTATTATCATTCCACTTATCCGGGAACAGCTCCACGCAGTCCTCATCCTCATCATTGTTGGGCTCTCCTTCTTTCCAAAAGCTGCAAACATCATCTGTCATCAGAGACAGCCATCACACCCAGAACCCACCCCATAACCAGCAAAGAAGACCTGGACAGAGTCTTCCATGGTAAAAGACCAAGAACCAGCCAGGCAGTAAGAGTGCATGGAACAGCTTTAGGAAAATGTGGGCTCTAACCTCACCACCACGAGAATCAGCCCAGCAGAGCAAAAATGAGGACTCTGGATTTTGGACTTAAGCTGGGGGGTGAGAATGCCGAGGTGATATGGGGCTGTAGTTATTATGCTCTCTGAGTGTTCTCAACAGTGCAGGCTGTGTTTAGAGTGAGGGTCATCTCCCTGGCAGCTACTTTCTGAGCCATGGATTCCGAGAGCTCACCTGAGCTGTAGAGGGGTGCCATCCACCCACTGCCAGAAATCTTCAAGTCTAAGGTCACTGAGGCCAATCCAGGAGCGTTGGTTCTTCCTCACATTCCAGTATTTCATGAATCTCTGAATGGATGCAGCAGTTGAGACAAAGGTCTATGATGCCATCATCCATCCATAACACACTCTTCCCTGCCTCCCATATAAGCGTTTCTGCTCCCAAGCTTAGTGCTATTAGTCCAGTTGTGTGGACTGGCTGGTGAATGCATGCCATGGGTGCAGGTCAAAGTGCACACGTGTGGAATATGTTCACTTATATCTCAGCTCAGATGTGTGTCCCAAGAGGGTCACACGATGTTTCAAAGTTCCTCTGACTCCCTTCACACCTAACCCACCTCTCATGTGTTCCTCCCCTACAGGACCTCCCCACTCCATAGTGCCTCCTCCTACAGGAAGCCCCCTCTGACTGCATCTCCTCAATGTCCCACAGCCTCCCATCTGGAATCCAATGCCTAGGACAAAGTGGTAGGATTGATGTGGCCCCACTCACCTGCTCTTCAACACTGTTGATAATCACCAGGTGGGCTCCAAGATCCTGGCAGGAGGTGGCCGAGGCTCCCCAGTTGCCCTGAGTCTGGGAGAAGAGATAGCAGCTTCCCTGGAAGAGCTCCCAGTCCCAGGGGCAGGGCCGACACAGGCCAGCTGTATAGTGAACAGTGCAGTGTGAACACATGAGCTCAGGGCCTGGGTTCTCTTCTCCCCTCTGCCTTGGGCCTTAGGGTCCAGGGCTGGGCTTCTATTTCAGCTACCAACCCAGTGCTCCCAAAACCTGGACCACAATCCCTGTGCTCTGTCCTGCCTGCCTTGGTGGAAGACCAGAAGGCAGATGCCAACTCCTCTGATGAGCCCTCACCTCCCTCCTAATCAGACCCTAGAGCCTCACCCAGGGAGGCATTGATCTGAGTCAGCTGCTGCTGGATCTGCTCCAAGCTGTGTGTCTGTGCATGAGGAACAGCAACTACAAGAAGAGGTTTGCAACAATTAAGCTGGGTGCCAGGTGCAGAGCTGGACCCACAAGATCACTGTAGGTGGTCACAGTGACCCCAGGAGCCCATTTCACAGGCCAGAACACTGAGTCTCAGACCCTGTTAGTCCCAACACTATCAGGACACAGGACCTGACATAGGTCCATGGCCTCCCACATCCTGCCACACCCCCAGCATGCCTGTGCCCATGCTTGATAACCTCACACAGCCTCAGAGTCCTTTCCCAAGGAGCCCCAACCTTGACGTTTCCTGACCTTTGGCAAGGAGAGCCATGAGGAGAGCAGAGAAGAGCACCAGGGAAATGAGCTGCAGTATCGTGATGGACTGGTGGTAGTCCTGACACCCTGAGGAAAGAAAGTCGAGTTTCCTGCAGGCCCTTGTCCCTGCCACACCCTGAACCAGGGTGAGCCGAGCCCTTCTTTCCCTTCCTGAACACAAGATTACAGACACTCAGTCACCATTCTCCCACTGCCTAGGTTTTTCTGTCCATCATCTGCCACATGAGCATCAGAAGTCTGTTTCCAGCCTCAGCTATCCCAGGACTCTGCATTTCAATCATCCCGTTTCAAACTCTCTGGCACCAGTAACAAAGATCCTCAGGCCCACCACTCCGTGAACCAGGAGATCAGTTCCCAGATGTCACTTTCACAGAAGGAGGACTTCAGATCCCAGCTCTACTTCTTATGATAGGGCATTTAGCACCCTCCTTTACCCCACAGGATTGAGGATTCCTGTTTCCCAGTATGCACCTCACCCAAACAGGGCTCCTCTTTGTAGACACCGCTCTCCCAGGACACAGGAGGTCAGACTCACCCTTCACCTCTCTAAGACCCAGGAATGAAATAATCAAACTCCTCCTCTGTAGGAGCCAGGAATACAGCCTCCAGCCCTCACTTCTTTAGGACAGCAGAGTCTAGACCATCAGCTCTGCCTTGACAGGCCTCAGAATTCCAGGGTTTCAGAATCAATGTTCTTAGGACTAGGACTCTAGACCCCAGCCTCCTCTTCTCCAGTGTCCAGGAGTCAAGTCCTCAAATGTTCATCTCCTCAAGACCCAGCTTTCCAACTTCACATCCTCCATTCCCCAGACAAAAGGATATAGACCACAGTCCCAATCATCCCAGGACCCAGGAATCCACAACCCAGTCTCCCTGCCCTCAGTACTGAAGACTCCTGGTTCTTCTGTCCTATGCTCAGTACCTCGCAAACCCTTGTCTACTTCAGAAACTCTTGAAGCCATGAGTAGGCTGTAGTCCAAGGCTTCTTAGAAATGGCTGGTGCTGCAGATCACAAGCTCCATCACTGAAAAGTTGTATCAAATGTCAGAGCCTGAGCAGACCGAGACCTGAGCTGCCCCTCCTGACTCTTTCCTGAGCTCCCTGTGTCCTAGCTCAGCCTCACCCTCACGGGGAGCACAGATGATTCTCCCTCTCTTCCTTGTGGTCGTCCATGGTCCTTGCTGTCCAACAGTGCGCAGAAATCTGGAGCCCAGTTTGTCTTTGCCACTCCCTTTGACACACTCCTCTGACCTCTTCTCAACCAGGAAGAGAAAAGGAGAAGTGGTGACTGTCAGCAGATGAGCTACAAGAAGGAGGCTGAGGATCAACAGAGGATGAAACGGACAAGCTCCAGGGATTTCAGGGAGATGACGATGTTTAGGAGTCACAGATTGGAAAGCATTGGTCCATTCTTTTTTTTTTTGACTTTATTTTTTTAAATTACATTCATGATATTCATTAATTACACTCATGATATTAATCACATTTGTGGTATTCATAGATTACATTCACAGTATTCATTCAATTATATATATAATACATATATATTTTAATTTTAAATGCTGAATGTCATTTATTGAAGGGGGGAGGAGGTCTTAAATACAGGCTTACAGCACAATGGGAGGACCCCGGAGGGCAGAAGTTCACTACTGATGTTTTACAATCTTGCTTCTAATCTGTTAACACCCATTATTCAGGGTACCAGGCAAGGAACTTCCCTTAAGCATTCAGGAGGGTGGAACCTGGCAGGGAATTGGCATAGGGAGAATATCAAGGTCAAGGTCTGCAAGCAAGGAAACAGTTACCCAAAATGGGGGCCCGGGCCCTACAGGTCCCCCTTTTATTAAAAAATGAGCTTCTGACTTGGGTTGCGTGGGACGTCAGCAGGTCACCTTACACATCATGGAGACGCCTGCCCAGGCCACACAGGTGCTCTGTCTTAGGTTGGTGAGTGCCTCCCAGGCGTTACCTGTCTCTGAATACTCATTATCATACAGGCTCAATCGTGTGTGAGCTGCAGAGTTAACTGCTGCCAAAGATCTCAAAGTGGCACTGGGCTTGCAATCTGTGTGTTCGATACAGAACAGACCAACAGAGGTCCTATCTCACTCATAGCCAGTAGGCTAAAGGCAACTGAGCCATTCCCTTCCTTAACAAGCCATACTGTACGTTGGTGTCCTTGTAAGATAGTATCCCAAAAGCAACTGGAACTTGAGTTTATAAATTTATAATTTTCAAAGCCAATCGAGATGTATATAGCTACTGAATTAAATTTATCATGCCACATAGAATGAGAGATTAACTAACTGTGGTAGCTATTTTTGTTGCCAGGGTCTCCATTGTGCTAGCTGTAGTAAGCAATTATGAAATGGTAATCCCAGAAAGAGTAGCAGTGGTGGGCGCCATTACTATAACAGCAACAGCGGTAGCAGCAATGACAAATTCTCTTCTGGATTGTGTGGACATCCACTGGCATGGATACAACTCCAGTAACATGTACTGCCAAGGCCCATTTTCCTAGCACGACTTTAGCTGGCAGCTCTTCTGGAGAATCCAATCTTATGGTTACAGTTCCTAGGCTTACATTAATGCTTGCCAAAGCTGGCGATGTTGGGCTCTCAATCTCCATTGACATCAGAAGGATAAATTTTTTCAAGAAGACCCATTAAGTCTCTGTCATGTTAGGCTTCAGCAGCAGCCATAGGGTGCATTCAGTGCTCAGGAATCCAAAGAAGAACCTCATTGTCCTGAGGAAAGACATAAACAGAACCCCAGGGCCACGCCAACACTAGATCAGGTCTCCTCCACGTGCTAGTAGAAAGATCCTTCCATTGCTCCAGAGGGTGATTTGCCACAGGAGCTCTCCAGTGCTTGTCTGCATCAGGTATTCCAGCAGAACCCACCGATAAACTCCAGTAGAATCCACTGACAAAAAATTTAAAATAGTCTGATTGTTCTTTATTTTATATCTAGAATCCACTTATGAGTGAGTACATACCATGATTGTCTTTCTGGGATTGGGTTACCTCACTCAGGATGATATTTTCTAGTTCCATCCATTTGTCTGCAAATTTCATGCTTTCATTGTTTTTCTCTGCTGAGTAGTACTCCATTGTGTATATGTACCCATTTTCTTAATCCATTCTTCAGTTGACGGGCATCTAGGTTGTTTCCAGGTTCTGGCTATTACAAATAGTGCTGCTATGAACATAGCTGAGCATGTATCTTTGTGGTATGAATCAGCATTCTTTGGGTATATGCCCAAGAGTGGTATTGCTGGGTCTTACATTGGTCCATTCTTAGCAGGACCAATCTCTTGATGCCTTTAACAAAAATGTCCCATCCAGGTATAGTACTCTTGGGATCTATACAAAGGTCTCTATGTCCTACTACTAACCATCCATGTTCATTGCTTCTGGACTCACAATAGCCAGGAAACAGAAGCAGCCAAGATGCCTATCCACTAATAAATGGGTAATGGTGATGGTTTTACACATCCCTACACATATAATTATTCCTACTGACTTTCAAGCTTATTTTAATGTCTTTTTGTGTGAGTGCAGATGACTGTGTAAAAATGCAGCCTTGGGAAGTAGAGACAGTAGATCCCTAGAGCAGGCTGCCTAGAAAGACTGGCCATCTGGGTGAGTTCTGGGTCTGATTGACAGACCATGACTTGGGGAATAAAGTGCAAGGGCAGCCAAAGATGATTCCCAATATCAACCTCAAGCCTCCACATGCACCTGTCCCCCCAAATACCACTTCACAGACACATGCAAATGTCATACACATATATGCACCCTTTCCTTGCCAACACATTATAATGAAAAATTTTAAGCTCACAAAATAAGCCTGATTTGTTATGTCTCCTGGACTCATAGTGAAGGTCAGGAAGGACTTTCCCCACTCTCCCTGAAACCTAATCTTAACTGTCCCCATCATTTATTGCCTTATTTTGCCTATGTCCTCATTCATGGCAGTTTCTAGTGATTGTCACTTGGCACTGAATCATGTCCATTTACATTTGTTTATTTTTTGTGATGAGAATAACCTAGAATATAAAAACTGACAGAGCTCCACGTTGTCCTCACACCAGACAGAGGAGTTCTCTTCATCTTTTAGGAGTTCAACTAGTGTGAAACTGGGTCCATGGTTTTGATGAAGAAAGGACTTCGGAACGAGTCAGTATCAAGCTGAGTTGGAGTTTCTTAAAAATAAATGGTGGTTGGAAGAGATGGCTCAGGGGGTAGAGTCTTGCTGTCAACCCTGACCTTGGATTGATCCTGGGTCTCACATAGTGAAAGGAGGGAAGGATCTCCCACAGTTCTCTCCTGACCTTCACACTCTCCCCATGGCATGTGCACATTCACACACAAGCAGGCACACACACGGAATAAGTGAGTGAGTGGATGAATGAATGTAACAGTGACAGAAAACAGAAATGTGCCCAAGGAAAGAAAAAGTCACACCCCAGAGCTTCTTAAATATTCTTATCTAAGTATTTTAACAGAGCCTGTAGCATTTTGGAACATTTTGTCCGACAGTAAGGTAGAGGCGGTGACCAGACACTGGGGATGAGCTGCCTACTGCTACCTCTGCTGCTTCTGCTCCTCCTGGACGGGCATCCCCTTCAGAGTGGGGGCTGGAAATGACTCATTTAGATCTCTGTCCTTCAAACACACACCTTCAAAGTAATTTAAAAATTGAGATTATAATATAGTTCCATCATTTTTCCCTTCCCTGTTTCCCTCCAAACCCTCCCATATACTCCCCTTGATCATTTCAAATTCACCTAAATACCTGACTATAACCTGCCCAGTCTGTATGATGTTTCTTGTGTGTATAGGTTCACGGCTAACAATTTCATCTTGGATAACCTATTGGTGAACTCTTCACTGGAGAAGACATTTCTGTTCTCAGTATTCATTAGTTGCCTGTAGTACTTTGTTCAGGGTTAAGATCTCAGGATCTTTCCCTGATGCACTTTGGCATGTCTCTCGTTTTGTACCTGTTGAGCTCATGTTTAGGTGTCATGTTGGTGAGACTTTAAGGGTATAACTTCTGACATCACTGGGAGACATAACCTCACAGCAAACTCCCTGTCCCTCTGGCTCATACAATATTTATGGCCTTCTTCCACAAGGTTCCCTGAGCATTAGGTCTAGGCTTTATGTTTTCAGTGTGTCCATTGGAACTGGGCTCCCCAACTCTGCTTTTTAGTTGGCGTGGATTCTTTAATGGTCGGTGTCTATTTCACTGAGGACTTTCCTTGATAAGTTGTGAGAACTACACTTGCCTGTGGATATAAGAACAGATGATGAGAGTGTAGTTAGGGATTATGATGCTTTAGTGGAGTTTTGGTTGTAGTTTTTCCTCCCAGATGTATGACATCACTAGCTCTGGGTAGTTGGATAGGTTTCCAATACCAGACATGGTTTCTCTCTTTTGGAGGGTCTCAAGTCCAATCAGAAAGCTGTTGGTTGTTGCCAAGGAATTAATGCCACTACTGCTCTCTTGGTGTTATCATGCCATGCTGGACATTGTTGGGCTTCATAGGCAAATCCTACACATTTAAAATTTTTTTATTGAAAGTAGATTCTTCTATCATACAAAACATCCCAACCACAGTTTACCTTCCCTTCAGTCCTCCCAGCTCCCCCCATAGCCCTTCTCCCCTAATAAACTCTTCTTCAGTTTCCTCTTAAGAAAAGAGCAGGCCTCCAAGAGAACACAACCAAACAGGACAAAATCAGATACAATAACACAAGGCACAAGTCTTCATATTGAGGCTGGACAACTCAACTCAAGAGGAGGAAGAGTCTCCAGAGCAGGTTCCCTGTGCCCAGTAAACATTAGTGTTAGCAACCTAGCTGCAAGAAAAAATTTCTTTAACAGTGACTTAACTCCCAAGCCTTCTCAGTAGTTAACCTTCCATGACATCTCTGCTGCACAACCTGTCCTGGCTGTATTTCTGTTGCTGTGACAAAATACCCCAAGAAAGGATGTTTATGGAAAGGAAGGGTTATTCAGCTTACAGTTCCTGGTTACAGTCCATCATTGTAGGGAAGATAAAGAAATGGGAAATTGAAGTAGCTAGTCACATCCATAGTCAAGATCAGAAAGAGAATGAACATATGCATGGTTACTCAACATGTAGGGAATGGTGCCACTCATAGTGGACTGGATCTTCCCTCATTGATTAATGCTTGTAATCCGGACATCCCCATAGATACACCCACAGGTAAACCTGATCAAGACACCCTTAAGACTCTCATCTCAGGTATTTCTAGATTATGTCAAGTTGACAATTAAAAGTAGCCATTTCACAGTCTCTCAGAATTTTACCAGCTAAGCAAAGATATAAGGAAGGATGTCTAGAGATTTGGGGTGACTATATATGGGCCACCCCTACAGTAGGACAATTTAGTCAACTGGCTCTTCTTTGTTGGAAACAAAGAAATCATTCATTTATCTAATATAGAAATTTCATTTGAGCTGGAAATATGACTCAGTATGAAAGAGTGCTTGGTGTCCAAGCATAGGGACCCGAGTTAGGATCCCCAGCACCCACATACAAAGCCAGGAATGACTGCATGGGCTCTAGAGTGAGGTGGAGACAGGAGAATCCTGAAAGCTTGATGGTCAGTCAGACTAGATCAAAGGGTGGGCTTCCAGTTCAGCGAGAGACCCTGTCTCAAGGCAATAAGGCAGAAAATGAGCAGAGGAGACATGAGGTCTTCTGATCTCTGTGTGTGCATGTAGAGCACACAGCTGCACATTCCTGTGCATGCACCACACAGGCAATGAAATGAATGAATTATTTGAGACTTTATACAATGTGCTTTGATCCTATCCAGCTGCCACTCTTCTCCTAACTCCTCCCACTTCCCTCTCCCACCTCAATACCCACCAATTCTCTGTCCTCTTTTCTTTATTGTTTTGAGACAGGGTCTCACTATGTAGCCATGGATGTCCTTGAACTTGCTATGTAGTCCAGGCTAGCCTCTAACTGACAGATTGGCCTGCCCACTCTCCTAAGTACTGGGATTAAAGTTGTATCCCACCATAACCTCACCATTTTTCTTTTATTAAAGATGGATTTTTATACAATATGTCCTGATTACAAGTTTCTGCTCCCTTCTACTACTCCCAATTCCTCCTCACATCCCCTCCTATGTGTTTCTCATTAGAAAACAAACAGGATTCTAAGGGATAATAATAAAATAAAATATAACAAGACAAAAAAACAAAACTAACACATCAGAGTTGGACAACTAACGTGTGTCTATCACCTGTATAACTTGCATAACAGCAATGCAACCATGTATACACGACCCTACTTTAGTTCCTTTCTACTTTGCAAATTGACCTTTTTAAATAGTCCCTTGTCTCTCCCTTTCATTATAAATTATAAATTCTAAAGAAAACTGCCTGTGAGTGACAGACTTTCTAACTGCTGGTGTGGAGTATTACAGGAAAGGAAATAGATAAGCCTTGGTCACATGATTGCCTAGTTGATCATAGTTCTCTAGATCTTCAGATCTCAAAACCTATAACGATCTTCAGATCACATCAGAGAACAGGCCAGGGACCTGCTAATCTTGATCTTTTGAAAGTCCTGTAATAGGGGTTGGGGAGTTGCCTCATGAGATAATATTGGACCTGAGTTTCTATGAAGAAGGAAGGGTGGGGCCACATCTGTAATCTAGGCACAGTGTGTGCATGTGTGCATATGCTGCACTGCACACACGGAGAGGAGAATAATGTTTAACTTACAGAGATATAAAAAATTTGTCTGAAGAATTGTAGACTCCGTCTTATAAGATGAAGTTCAATTGTGTGATAATTAAATTGTCAACTTGACACAATCTAGAGTCACCAGGGAATAGTCTCAATGAGGGAGTGTTTAGATCAGGTTGGCCTGTGTCTATGTCAGGGACTGTCTTGATTGCCTTAATTGATGTGGGAAGACCCATCCACTGTGAGTGACACCACTCCCTAAGCAGAGGATCCTGAACTGTGAAAGAGTTGAAAAACAAGCTGACTACTGCCATCCATGTGTTCCCTGTTCTGTTCCTGATTACGGAACAGATGTGATGTGATCAATGTAAGCTCATGCTAATGTAACTTCCCTGATCTTTTGGATTGTAAAATGGAACTGTGATCCAAAAAGACCCCTTTTCCCCAGGAAGTTGCTTTTGGAGGGTAATTTTTAAAGCAACAGGAAGCCAAACTATCATAAGTTGTCCTGAGAATATTAAAATAGAAGCGAAAACTAATATAGGAAAATGATGATAAAGGCATTGACTAGCACATGACCATCTATCCTCTGCCCCCTGAAGCTTCATTCCTTCCTTTAAGGCTAATATGTCCACCTTAGTTTCCTTAGAAAGCCTTTGTTTGCAGATTTATTTTTCAGATATAAAACATCCTTCAAGCCGGGCCGTGGTGGCGCACGCCTTTAATCCCAGCACTTGGGAGGCAGAGCCAGGTGGATCTCTGTGAGTTTGAGGCCAACCTGGCCTACAGAGTGAGATCCAGGACAGGCACTAAAACTACACGGAGAAACCTTGTCTTGAAAAACAAAACAAAACAAAAAATCCTTCAAAGAAGCCTATATTGAAGGCTAGTAATCAATGCAGCAGCAGTGATCAGAGGTGCTTCTTTAAGAGGTGATTAAATAATAGGGACTTAATTTGATAAGTGTGTTATATATCAATTAATTTATTGATGAATGAACTGTTATGAGGTAGGACCCAGTTGGAGGAAGTGGGTCACTGGGCACATACATAGAAGTTATTTTTTGTCTCTCCCTTTCCTCTTAATTTGTCTCGTCCTCTTTCTTCTTTTCATTTTCCTGTATTTCTACACTATTTTTTTTTTTTTTTGGTTTTTTGAGACAGGGTTTTTCTGTGTAGCTTTGCGCCTTTCCTGGGACTCACTTGGTAGCCCAGGCTGGCCTCGAACTCACAGAGATTCACCTGGCTCTGCCTCCCGAGTGCTGGGATTAAAGGCGTGCGCCACCACCGCCTGGCGTATTTCTACTCTTTATCCTCCTCTTCTGCATTCTTTAATTAAACACATGCATATACTGCATTTAATCAAGTCCATCCATTCCTGCTTCCTTTGCTCTTTGCTTTTTAAAACCCACTGACTTCACTTGGTGCTTGGCTGTGTGTGCATGGGTTTAGGACCATCTACCAGAGTATGGGTAGCTTCTCAGGGTCCACAACCCTGAAGAAAACAGACTCTCCTTCCCCTTCAATTGCCCATACATTCTCAGATAGCCTTGGGACTTCATGACACACTCCCCTGTTCAAGATGGGATTTTGGGTGACTCAATATCCTTGCATGCAGTCACATGCTCGAGTTCATATGTGCAACAGTTCTCTCATGCTGAGCAAATGATGTTTTGCTGCAGACATTCACTACCTGCGACTATTAGCAATCTTTCTGCCCCTTCCTTGATGATGATCCCTGAACCTTAGGTGGGGATATGATATAGATGTCCCACTTAGATCTGAAAACAACAGACCCTTACTCTCTGCATGTTTACCTGTTGTGTTTCTCTGTATTAACACAATCTACCCATGAAAGAAGCTTCTCTGAGAAGTGTTGAAAGATGCACTCATCAGGCTAGGGATTTAGCTCAGTGGTAGAGCACTTGCCTAGCAAGCATAAGGCCCTGGGTTCGATCCTCAGCTCCAGAAAAAAAAAAGAAAAAAAGAAAAAGAAAGATGCACTAATCTATAAATATAAAGATAAAAATTTAGGTGCAGGTTGTTGCGGTAACACCCACGCTACCACCACCCGTTCACCATGTCCAAGCGAGGGGCTGTGGATTAAAAAATAGAGACAAGAAACAGCGAGTCAGTCGCCACAGCAGAATGCTGAATGCCATTTATTGAAGGAGGGAGGAAACCTTAAATACAAGCTTACAGCACAATGGAGGAACCCCAGAGGGCAGAAGTTTGCTACCCAATGTTCTACATTCTTGCATCTAAGCTGTTTATACCAAATGTAGGATACAGGAACAAAGAACCTCTGGTGAGCATTCAGTAAGAAGGAAATCAGCAGGGAATCAGCATAGGGAGGACATCTGGTTAAGGTCAGCAAGCAGACAACAGTTTACTTGATATGGGAAGGCCAGGGCCCACAGCAGGTTCATTTAACAGAATAAGAGAATTAGGTTTTCCTGTAGGTCAATGACCTACCTAGTTACAGGTTATTGGTCCCAATAATGGTGCCAGTATGGTCCAGATAATGGTGCCCACTTGTGGAGTAGGCATGAAATCTAATCAGAAAGTGGTTGGTTACTACTGTGACATTCATCCTACTACAATACTGAGGGGCATGTCTTTTCAGGCCAGCCATAACTGAAGTTCTCAGAATTCACAGCTGGGTGACGTTGATGGCTACTTTTCTTCCCTGGTAGCATTCACAGTACCTTCCAATGCCATCAAACCTGTTCCCTAGAGGTGAGGCTTCCAGGTGAGTATCAACTTGATTTCTCCAAGTTGAATTCTCACAAATGTGGTATCTTCAATAATAGGGTCTTATCATCAAGTTATTAGGGAGGGTAACTGTAAGCATTACAGCTTGGCTAGAAAGGTATCCTGGCAGCCAGGAGTCAAGGAATACCACAAAGTCACACTGCACAACAAACCTCACACAAGAGATTTATTGGGAGTGAAAAAACCAGGAAGGTGGCTGCCTCTGCTCAGAGAGAAAAAGCAGCAAACTGAACAGGATACAGGGCTTACATAGAGTTTCTTGGGAAGGGGGTAGAACTTTTCAGGGTGAAGCTTTCCAGAGTGGAGATTGGTGGGATTTCATGTCCAGATATTGGGCTTTTTACTCTGTAGAGTGGTGGGCAGAGTCCAGCAGTTAGGGCAGTTAAAGTATTCTGTGAGTGAAACCTAGTAGTTAGAGGTCCTTGGGGGAGGAGTCTGGTCACTCATGTAGCATGAGGGGCTTACAATAACCAAGAACAGTGGCCTGGAATATTTAGGGGCTCTATGAGATTTCACTGACCAACAACTCCAAGAAAGTTAGCCCATTACTGGCATTTGGCTCTTTAGTTAGTTAGTATGTGGGGTCTAATAGGGCCCTGTTCCCCCATTATAGAGTAACTCTGTTTAAACTTGTTTTGTATGTTTGTATGTAAATATTTTAGAAAGTTTCCACAGTAGTAGATTTCCATTCTAAAAATTGTAACAGAATTTTGATGGGGATTACATTGAACTTGTAGATTGCTTCTGGTAGAATGGCCATTTTCACAATATTAATCCTACCAATCCAGGAGCATAGGAGGTCTTTCCCTCTTCTGGTATCTTCTTCAATTCCTTTCTACGGTGTTAAAGTTTTCACTGTATATGTATTTTGCTGCTTTGGTTAGATTTATTCTAAGATTTTTTTTGAGGTGGTTGTAAATGAGATTGATTTCTTCTGGATTTGTTTTTCTGTATGTTTGTATATAAGAAGGTACTGATTTTGTGTTAAGTTTGTATATTGCTATGTAGATAAATGTATTTATCAGATTCAGGGATTTTCTGTGGAATCTTTAGGGTCTTTTATGCATAGAATCATAACATCTTCAAATAAGGATACTCTTCTTCCTTTTTTAATTTGAATCCTATTTTTCTCCTCTTGTCTTATTACTCTAGCTGAGAGATGAAACACTGTCTTGAACAGGAATAAGGAGGGTGGCATCCTTGTCCTGTTTCTGATTTTAGTAGGAATGCTTCAAGTTCTTATCTATTTAAGGCTATGTTTACTGTGGGTTTGTTGTATACTGACTTTATTATGTTGAGATGTATTGCCTCCATCCCTAGTCTCTCCATGGTTTTTATCATGGAATGATGTTGAATTTTGTCAAAGGCCTTTTCTACATCTGATGAAGTAATCATGTGGTGTCTATCCTTATGTATATCTATGTGGTGGATTATGTTTAATGATTTTTCCATTCCTCTGTCCTTTATTTTTCTTTAAATTTTAATTACATTTCATTATATAAAAAGTTATTATATAACATATTCTGATTGTATTCTTTCTCCTCCCCCAAGTCTTCCCAGATCCTCCCCACCTCCCACCCAACTTCATGGTCTTTTTCTTTTTTTCAATAATAATTTCTTTATTCTGGAAGAGTGAATCAAGTTCATATTCATATAAACACTGAAATTACAAAGGACAGGGACAAGGAGAAGGGGAAGGAACTAACTCTGTACAAACCTACTACCACTGTCTTGCTATGGGATGTCTTTCTGTACACTGTGGATATGTGTTGCTCTCATTGGTTAATAAATAAAGCTGTTTCGGCCAATAGTCAGGTGGAATAAGGTTAAGCAGTACATTCAAACTGAAGACAGAGATGAAGAAAGGCAGAGTCAGGCAGCTGCCAGCAGCTGCCAAAGCAGCAAGATACCAGAGCACTAGTAAGCCATGGGCCACATGGCAATACAAAGATTATTAGAAATGGGTTAACTTAAATGTAAGAGCTAGTTAGTAATAAGCCTGAGTCATTGGCCAAACATTTATAATTAATATGAGCTTCTGAGTGATTGTTTGGAAATGGCCACGGGATGGGGTGGGACAGAGAAAAGCCTCCATTCACTAAACACAGCAACATGTCCTGCATTCAATTACTTATATAATAAACTACAAATAAAATCTCTGGAAGATATACTGCTGTTTTTTGATGGCAAGGAAAAGACTGGAGCTTGCAGTAGGAGGCTTTATTCTTTTGGGAGATCTTCTCAGTCTTTACAGATATTTCTTTACTGTTAATATAAATTATAAGTTCCTTTGTAATGCATTTTTTTTAAATCCCAAGGATTGGATGGCTAAGGACTCAGCTCAAATATCTCTGTACATATTTCATCACCCCCCTGATCATTCCCTGGATTATTTCTTGGTTGTTTTCTGGGTTGATGCAATTCTCTACTTGTGAGCTTCTGTGGTCTCAGCTTTTTTGTCAGGCCAGATGTCTTTGGACTGAAATCTTGGGATCCACATGCTCTACTGGCATTCTGGATGAAGCTGGAGGCATTTCACCTCCAGAGTACTGGGCTTGCAATTCGAAAGGAGCTGACAAGCTATTGTTACTACACTGTCAAGGAAGTCATTGGTGATCTTCAACAGCACCTCTTCCATATCTTCAGCCCACTTCATTGGGATCCACTTCTCTTATGAGGTCCAGTAACATCATCTTGATTCTTGATTGTTTTCAGGGTGTATCTTTACCACAGGAGTACTGTTGGCCATGGATCTTGTAGAGGTATGTTGGCTGGTTCTGGTTTTATAGGTGAGAAACTGAAGAGACTGATTAGTGCTAAGTGCCAAACTTGTTTATAATCTGCCATGCTTTGGACTTCAGCTCATAATCCTTATCAAACCCTGTTCCTCTTTGAGCTCTGAGGACCAAAGGCAATCAGAGGCATTAGTGTCTCTGTCACCATGATACTCCAGTGAAGCTTTTGTCTCAGCAGTGGTCTTGCTCTCTGGCCTCTTTTTCTTAAAACAAAACAAAACAAAAAACCAACAAACACAACTTCAACAAAACAAAATTAAAGAAGACAAAACTCACCAAATAATAAAAAACAACAACAATAATAGTACACATATGGAGTCCATTTTGTGTTGGCCTACTAACTCCTGAGTAAGGGGCTTGCCCTGGAATGTGGTTGGTATAACCAGTGTCACTCCACTGGAGAAACCTGGTTTTTCCTTCTCCCAGTGACTATCTACTACAATAGATTCTTGGTTAGGGGTGGGACTTTGAGTCCACTTCACAGTCTCAGCACTGGGACTGTGGCTTCAAACTTCAGATCTTGTGCATGCTGTGACAATCTCTGTGAGTTCATATGTGCATCACTCCTGTTGTATCTGGAACCATCAACTCTGTCTCTTACAATCTTTCTACCTCTTCCACATGGATCCCAAGTCTTGAATGTGATAAAGACCTTACATTTAGGACTGAGTGTCCCAGGTTTCTCAATATCTACAGCTGTGCATCTTATGTTAATTATTATATATTGAATGAAGCTTCTCTGCTGAGTTGAGTGATGCAATGATCCATGGCTATATAGTAGCACAAATGCTAAGGGAGTAACCAACCACGTTTAATGGACTTAAGGCACAGTCCATGTTATGGATCACATATTTGACACTGTTAATGAGTCCGAGAACCTGAGACTAGATAGCTTCTGGGCCCTAGGGGGAAAGCTACTGCAATTCTGCTCAATGGACACAGCAATGACATTATTCCTAATGACGTATTGTTATGTTTAATCATTTATACATGTTGAAATATCCTTGTCTCTCTACAATGAAGCTGACTTGATCATGGTGGATGATTTTTTTTGACACTTTGCTGAGTTATGTTTGCAAGCATTTTATTGAGAAGTTTGCATCTATGTTCATCACAGAGATCAGCCTATAATTCTCTCTCTCTTTTATTCTCTCTCTCTCTCTCTCTCTCTCTGTGTGTGTGTGTGTGTGTGTGTGTGTGTGCGCGCGCATGCGTGCGTGCGTGCATGCATGTGTGTATCTTTGTCTGGTTTTTATATCAGAGTATTACTGACTTTATAAAAATAATTTGGGGGGCTGGAGAGATAGCTCAGAGTTTAAGAGCACCAACTATTCTTCCAGAGGTCCTGAGTTCAATTCCCAGCACCCACATGGTGGCTCACAACCATCTGCAATGAGATCTGGCTCCCTCTTCTGTGTACATAATAAATTGTGAACTTAAAAAAAAATTGGATGTGTTCCTTTTCTGTTTTAAGGAATAATTTGAGGGTATTTGTGTTAGTCCTTCTTTGAAGGTCTGGTCAAATTCTCTGTTCCTGGGCTCTTTTTAAGTGGGAGATTTTTAATCACTGCTTCTATTTAATTGGAGTTGTGGATCTGTTTCAATTATTTACTTCATCCTGATTTAAATTTAGTAGGTTGTATGAATCAAGGCATCCATTTGTTTTATTTAGACTTCCCAGTTTAGAGGAATAGAATTTTCACACTGTGTCCTAAAGATTGTCATTTCCTCAGTGTCTTCTGTAACAGTTCCCCTTTCATATCTAATTTTATTAATCTGGATCCTCTCTCTCTCTCTCTCTCTCTCTCTCTCTCTCTCTCTCTCTCTCTCTCTCCTCTCTCTCTCGGTTAATTTAACTAAAGGTTGTCAACATTGTTAATTTCCAAAGAACTTACTCTTCACTTCATTGATGCTTTGTAATCATTCATTTCTATTTCATTATTTTAGCCCTGAATTTGGTTATTTCTTCCTGTCTACTGACTTGAGGTGTTGTTTGTTCCTACTTTTACAAAGCTTTATATCACATAATTACATGATGAATTAGAGATATCTCAGCTCTCTGATGTAGGCATTTAGTCCTATAAACTTACCTCTTGGGACTGACTTCACTGTTCACATAGATTTTGGAATTTTTTTTATTTTTCACTGAATTATAGGAATTTTAAATTTCTCTTTATTTCTTTCTTGACTGAATTATCACTTAGCAGTGTGTTTTTTAGTTTCCCTATGTTTTGTACTTTTTGTAGTTTCTTTTGCTGTTGACATCCAGCTTTATTTCATTGTGGTCAGATGGAATGTAGGATGTGATTTAAATTTTCCTAAATTTGTTGAGACTTGTTTTGTACCTTAATATGTGTTCACTTGGAGAACATTCCATGGGCTGCTGAAAAGAATGTGTGTTCTTAGGCTGAATATGTTGGTGCATGCTTTTAATTCAACACTTGGGAGGCAGAGATTGTTGTATCTCTGTGAGTTCCAGGCCAATCTGGTATAAATATCAAATTCCAAGACAACCAGGACCACTGCATAGAGAGACCCTGTCTCAATAACCAAAAGAAAAAAGAAGAATGTGTGTTCTTGTGCTGGTAATTTTATGTGGACTTGACACAAACTAGAGTTATTTGAAGGGAGGGACACTCGACTGAGAAAATGCTCCATAAAGACTGGCTGGTGGGCATTTTCTTGATTAGTGATTGATGGGGAGAGCTCAGCCCATTGTGGGTGGGGCCATCCCTGGGCTGATGGTCCTGGGTTCTTTAAGAAAGCAGTATAAGCAAGTCATGATGAACAAGCCAGTAATCAGTGTTCCTCCCTGTCCTCTGCATCAGCTCCTGCCTCTAGTCCTACATGTGTTCCTATCCTCACTGCTTTTCATGATGAATTGTGACTGAAATATGGAACCGTGAGTGAAATAAAACCTTTCCGTTCCAAATTTCTTAGGTCATGAAGTTTTATAACAGCAATAGTAATCACAACTGAGACTATTCTTTGGTGTTTGGGTGGAATGTTATGCAGATATCTATTAAGTCCATTTGATTTATGATATAATTAATGATTCTAGGTTTCTCTGTTTCATTTAAGCTCTATCTTGAGTGTTCCTACGAGATATTGTCCTATGTCAGCTGTACCTCCTCCCTGGGTCACAGCTTTTCTATGAGCTGTGGGACACCTGGCCACCTCCCACACACACACTGGTAGATCTTACTCATGGTGAGATCCTGTTCCCACCCCATGTCCACAACTTAGGTTGAAGATGCTATGGAACGTGGAACTTCCACACACCTGTGGGACTAACCCAAAGTCAGATCCGATCCTCTCTTGGGTCCACAGCTTTTGCTGAAACCTCTGGGAGATGTGTGACTTCTTATGATCTTGTGAATCCAACTTGGAATCCAATATGGTCCATCTGGGACTGCACCTTCCCCAGAAGCTGTGGAACTTCCTGAGTGCCTTGGGCCTATCTAGAGGTAAAATCCAGTCTTGTGCCTGTAGCCCCTCCTCCTCCTCTTCTTCTTCCTCCTCCTCCTCTTCTTCTTCCTCCTCCTCATCCTCCTATCATCCTCCTTCTCCTTATTATCACCATTGTTGTGGTCATCATCATCATCGTCATCATCACCATCACCACCACCACCACCACCATCATCACCACCGCCACCACCACCACCACCACCACCACCACTATCACCACCACCACCACCACCACCATCACCACCACCATCATCACCACCACCACCACCACCACCACCACCACCACCATCACCACCACCACCACCACCACCACCACCACCACCATCACCACCACCACCACCAGCAGCAGCAGCAGCATTTTTTTCCTTGAAGGCTGACATGAGCTGAGCAGTTATGCTCCACCCCATGGTCCTAGTGATGGTGTTCTCCCTCATCACAAGCCAGAAACCATGGCATCGCAGGACCACGAACTGAAACTTCTCAAACAGTGAGCCAAAATAAATGTGCCGCCTGCAAGTTGATTTTCTCAGACAGCCTGTCATAGCATCAGAAAAGCTAACAAATGCAGAGAACAAACACTTCTCAGATGATTATCCATTGAACAAATCTAATTTTTTTCTCATGTTCCAAGTATTGTTTTGGTGGGGAGAGGAGGTAGCAAGCAGGTAGACTTAGATATAGCAGCAACATCAGTAAAATTGGGAAATTTTATTTTCATTTTATAGGCTCATAGTTGGGACTTAGGGGCTTTTGAGTTGGAGCTGGAACAAAAGTCTTTGTGGATCCTTGGGATAGAATGATTGCACTTGTAAGAAGGACATGGATTTGAAGAAGTAGATTTGAAAAGTGTTGTGGTTTGAATACAGATTGTGCCCCCCCCCCCAAATTCATATTGAAATTTGATTTCCACTTTGGCATCATTGAAAGCAGGTCCTTTAAAGAAAATGCTATACATACTGCTCTTGTCTCTCAGCATCAATCACATGTACATCACAGTATTCATGGACTTTTTTCACTAGTGCAATAATGCCAGGAGTAATTACAGCTTTCTGGTTGGATCTGAGGCCTTTTCTGCAGTAGACAATTCACCGTGCCATTGTAGACCTGGTCAAAAGCCCATGTCCCAGGAGGCCATATTCCCAAGCAGGGGAACCTTTTAAATATTCATGTTTATACACTATGGTGATATTTTATTTGTGCTGAAATGTGATTTTATTTGTATGTTAATAAATAAAGTTCCCTGGAGATCAGAGGTCAAAGTGAGCCATAAGCAGAGTCAGGCAGTGGTAGCACACGCCCTTAATCCGATCACATGGCAGGCAGAGTCCCTGTGTGGTTAAGGACACAGCCAAGCGTGGTGACATGAACCTTTAATCCCAGTACCAACCATAGAGACCTGGAGGTCTGTATAGACAGGCAGTGACGAGGAAGTCATGTGGTTGGGTTTAGAACCAATGAGAAGGCAGAACAGAAAGGCAATAAAAAGACAAGTCAGACAGGAAAAAACTCTTTCTGGGGAAGTGAGAGTGGCGAGGTGGTAAGATAAGGTAGTAGTGACTCTCTGATCTCCTTGGCTATTTACCTCTGTATTTGACTCTGTGTTTCTTATTTACTAAGACTGTTTAGAATTTCGTCTACAATACACCTTTTAAATATTCACGTTTATACACATGTTTTAGTGCTACTCTCAGCCTTGGACAAAAAGCCTCTTTCTGTGATAGGCAGCAATAATTAACTCATAGCTGGTTAATGTGTTAAGAATAAGTAACTGCTGAGAGAGAGTTCAGTCTTAAACGGAACATCTATATCAATGATCTCAAGGCTCAGGGAACAGGGAGAAAAGCAAATGTAAGAGCCAGAGTCTGGGGAGGAGCTGTGAAATGCTGTCTTCCGGACACAGCATGACCACTGCACTCATCTATCAAGTGACTCATCTATAGTTACTTGCATAAGTCTGGGACATACTCAAGCCAGCAGGATCAGTCACTTCAGCAGGTGGCAACATTAATTGGACTCAATAGGTTACAAGAAAGGAAGAAAGAAAAGAACACACGAAAGTTGGAGGGAGGTCCATAGGGGTATATCCCTGGAAAGTAAAAGGAAAGTTGGGAGTGGATGTGATAAAGATATGTTGCATACATGTATAGAATTGTCAAAGAATGAATAAAAGTTTTCATTTTTAGAAGGGAGAAAAACAAATTCTGGATTTCTCATGAAGGAGCTGTATAGCTGAGAGCCTGAATCCTAACTTACTGTTCTTTGGTTTTCTTTACCTGCTAAATAGACAGTGGATTAACTATCAATGTGGGTAAATTCGTCTATAATCATGACTGAAGACACAAGCACCAAGTAACTATCAGCAGCAATGGTTCAGCA
Source organism: Peromyscus nudipes (assembly GCA_902168325.1). NCBI lineage: Eukaryota > Metazoa > Chordata > Mammalia > Rodentia > Cricetidae > Peromyscus > Peromyscus nudipes. The sequence goes on along the minus strand of CABHPH010148093.1, from coordinate 1,740 downwards.
AGCAGAAATCGCTGTGAATGGGGACAATGTCAAACCAAGCAAGCAAAGCATGGGTTGGAACAGACGGCATTTATGAAAGACTCGGAGAATTGCTTGGCCCCCTCCAACAAAGATCTTATTTCAGAAGTCATTGAAAATGTTAAAAGCAGCTCACAGCTTGGTCACACCATAAGTGGAGTAGTTCTTTCTGTTGGAGATGTCAAGTTTTCTCAAACCAATTTTCTAGAATATCCGATAAGTACCATGCCACATGAGAGGCTCAACCTCCACTCTATCTCTTTCAGTGTAGAACCCACTTCCTTATTTGTCTTTCTGAGGGTTTGAGGACTGAGCAAGAGGGTGTGACAATTGAAAGCTGTTGTCCAGGAGTCCTGCACACTGAGAGGCAGCAGTGACAATGAGAAACTCCAAGAAAGTCAGGGTGAGGGAGCTGGCCCCACTGGGTGAGGACAGGATGAAGTAATGGGAGATCCACCGGGACCAGTTCAGATCTCACCCTGGCTCTTACTGATGCTCTTCTCAACCAGAGCAGGGGCTGAAGCCTAGTGGCAACAGATCTTCCTCTAAAAGCTCTGAGCTCCAGCCAGCTTCTGGACTTTATAGCTTTCCAGGTACAGCAGGGATAAGAGGCTGAGGGGTGGGCAGTTTCTCCCACATGCCTGTTTTCTGTAGGAGTTTTTATGGAGGTTGCTCCTCTAAATTCCTGGGTCTACAGAGGTAGCGTTTAGAACTCTGGGCTTCTAGGTCCTAGATGGTGAAGGCTTACACCACTGGACTGAGATTGACTCTGGGGTGAAAAATGATGGATGGGCGCTTTGAATTTTATGCACTTAAAAGTGTGTGTGTGTGTGTGTGTGTGTGTGTGTGTGTGTGTACACATGCATACATGCACATAAGAGTTGTGGTGTATTTGTGCAAGTGCAGATACAAACAGGTTGTAGTGCAATTGTGGAAGTCACAGGCTAACATTGTTTGTCAGTGCTCACCTGCCACCTTGAGACAGGTTCTCATTCACTGCTGCATATGGCAGGCTAGCTGACACCATGAGCTTTCAAGGATTCTCATGTCTCTACTTCCTCCCTTGCTCATGGATCACTTGCACTACAGATGTACATTACTTTTTCAGGATTTACACGGGTTCCACAGATCTAAACCCAAGCCTCAACGCTTTCTTCTACTGAAGCAAACGCTTTACCTACTGAAGCTTCTCCCTAACCCAGCATCCTATGTAACCTTGAGGAGAAGCCTGGTGACCAGGTCATCCCCAGGCTGTGTAGAGGCTAGAAGGTCTATTTCTTCTCTCCCAAAGGTTAAGTGTCCTGCAGCTTCTCTTCTTTGCTCAGTTGGCTGTGTTTGTGTTGGACTTCCCTCTTCAAGGTCAGAGTTGACCCGCCACAGGGCTAGCTTCTACTCTGGGGCATCTAGCTCAGAAGGAAGATGCATATGAAATGGGAATTTAGTCTTACAGTAGATGTTAGGGTTAATCATGGTCTCTAACACTACTGATGTAGAGGACCAGAGGCAGAAGAAGCAATACAGAGTGAGAACTTGATTTAACCTGTGTTAACACTTTTTTTTTTAATTAGGGTTTTTCCTGTTTAAATGGTATTAAACAAGATGTCTCAGAAGTCAAGTTCCTGGGGATTCAGTACAGATATGGCACACACTAGATGTTTCATAATGATAATTTTTGTAAATTAATGTACATGGTATTGGATATCATTATGGCCTTTTTTTTTT
>CABHPH010148092.1:0-10577 GCA_902168325.1 Peromyscus nudipes | reverse complement strand
CACACACACACACACACACACACACACACACACACACACACACACACGATAGAGAATAAGTGCAATAAAACCATTATTAAAAGTCCGTTTCCTAATATGGAGCCACTTATATGGATCAGCAGTCAGCCTTTCCACAAGGATGTACAAGGAAAACCTGGTTTACCGTCTCAGTTGCCAAAATTGTACCTGACAAGACAATAAGAAAGCCAAATGTGCTGACTTATCCTGACAACAAGGGGTTATATAAGCTGCTGTGGTGCCTATACAAATAGTTGTGTTACCCAGAGAGTAGACTAGACTGTTAATGGAGAACACAGACCCCCCCCTCCCCCCTGCCTCCCACACGCACCAATGGGCCACATGTCACCTACACAGAGGGTGTTTTCTGTTGGCTATAACATGGCTCCCTTGGTGACAGGTGACATTTCTGCTTGGGTGTGCTTTAATCTCTTAATTATGTAGCTCTATAGGCTTACCAGTGCCTAATGTTCCTTGAGAAACTCTAGGGCCTTTGATGACTAGGTAAAGAAAAACAGATTTTCACTGGCTAGGAAAAAAATGGAAGCTAAAGAGGATGTAGTTGTCTGTTTGGGGCACATTTTTCTTGAGATGTTTGTGGACATCAGGAGAAAGGTCAAGTCTTTTACAGTGGAGAAGGAAGGCTGCTGTTCCAGTTCATGTACATCAGCTGGTGCTTCTAACATGCACAAGAGCAAAGGCCAACAAAAGACTCTTAGCAGAGGGACCCCTGGTGACTTAGATGTTGGATTTTACTCCAGTTCTTGTACAGTGGTCAGAGTGGATTCCGGACATTGTCTAATACAGCTGTTCAGAAGGGAGGGTAAGAATCTGACCTCTGACCCACTGCGCTTTCTACCTTGTCTGTTTGTGTGGTGTTGCTTTGTTTTGGGTTTTCGTTGTTGTTGTTTGTTTATTTCTTTGGGTTTTGACCAGAAAATGAAAACCAGACCTGGAACCTGCAACGATCAAAGAACCTGAAAGTGACCATTGTCCCGTCCATCAAAGGTTGGTGTGGGCTCTGGAGTGTGGTGGAGAGATTCCCATGTCGGGAGATCTATCACGTAATTCAATGTTAATGCTTTCCCCTCCAGGGAGGCCTTCCTTCACAAGAATACTGAAGTCTATTTAACTTGGAGATGGAATTAGATCTTTTTGAAGAGAAGCAGGCACACTAGGGGTGTGGTTTAGTGCAGAATGCTTGTCTAACTTGTATGAGGCCCTCCAGCATAGAAAGGCCTGGGAGGGGGTTGGGATAGAGAGAAGGAAGGGGGAAGGGAGAGAAGAAGAGGGGAGCGGAGGGGAAACAAAGGACATGAGGGAAGGAGGAGAAGACAGGAAAGAGGAGACTCAATTCTAGAGTTGTATACACTGATCCCCCCACACCCCGCTTCCAAGGGCAGTCATCACTATGAAGCTGCTTGTGGGTGGCGTCAGGGTAACCTCCCATGCTTCGGCAGCTTCAGTGAAAATACATTGGGATTTAAGAATGGACGTGATGGAGGCTGAGTCTTCAAGCTGTGCTGTTCCCAATATAGCCCTCCTCTTCCCGAGGACAAGCTGACGAAAGCTGTTTCTTTTTCCCCAGGATCCGTGTATGTGAAATCCAGTCTTTTCAGTGCATTCATCTTCTTGTCCTTCTACTTGGGATGCCTGCTGGTCATGCTTGTCCATCACGTGAGGTAGGTCCATGGTCTCTTCATCTCCTTTGCCTCCCCATGTGATGCTTAGAACATGGGCTTTGGAACACCTTGACTGGCCGCTAACTGAGATCTTGGGCAAGCTGCTTGTCCTCCTGTACCTGAACTTAAGGTTGGTCATCTGTGAAAGGAGACGGTTGACTCACTTGCAGGTCTGAAGTCAGTGTCCCGCATAACACGCCGGTAGAGTTTTCATTATGAAACCACAACCAAAAAAGCAACTAGGCTGTTCTTACACCTGAGAATACTCGCTATAAACCACACACACTGCAGGAAATCACCAGCTTTTCCCAGCATAGAATCTAGAAACAGACTTAAGCATTCTGTCGAAAGTAAGCTCAATGCCTAAATAAATCTGGATGTACAGCCCATTGCAGGAGTGACATGCTTTGATACAGATTATTACCAGGCACACCAATTTCCCAGTAAAACGTTCTTTCAGGACAAAAGGGAGAGGTAGGTAAGCTGCAATCTGATCAAGGAAATGCCCCTACCTAAGGATTTGGAACCCCTGGTTTAAAACAAAAATAAATAAGATTTTATAACACTCTTGGCCTCTCTCAGCGGGGCTGAGCTTTGAAAATTCTGTTTTTGTTATGCTTTCTGTGAAATAACTACAAAAGGATGGCAGGAGACTTCCAATAAACAAATGTTATTTTCCCTCTCATGGGGGGGAAGGCAGCAGAGGGCTGTGAGCACACGAGGCTAGACGCACACCAGCACACCAGCACACCGACTGTGAGGAGAGCTCCTTGAGACTGTGAGGAGAGCTCCTTGACAGAGCAATCCCAGTAGCAAAGGCCCATCTCTCCCTCAGTAAACAACTCTCTTCTACACCCTCAGAAAGCCTTTGAGTTGAGATACTGCCTTCAGAAACCCTCCCACTCCCCGCCAGGGGCATGCCTAGAATCCCACCACTCAGGACGGGGAGTGGCTAGGAAGTGTAGAGTCTACACAAACTACTTAGAGAGTTCAAGGCCAGCCTGAGCTACAGCATAAAGATTCTGCCTCTGAAAACCAAGGGCTGGGAATGTGACTCAGTGGTTAGTGCTTCCCTAGTGTGTGTAAGACCTGGATCTGAGCCTCAGCACAACTGAAAAACTAAATGAAAACAGGTCCACCACTAGCCAAACATGGGTGAATTTAAGCACCAAAATAATTGGGAATTATGCATTATTTGAAAAAAATGAAAATATATGAAGAAATAAATACTCACAAATATATATCCAGTGAATTCAACAAATCTAGAACAACGGCTGCCCATCAGGGAAAGGTGCTTCCAACAAATACTGTGCTAAAATGAATGTATCTCCCCATAGCAGACCAAGAGCTGACTGGTAAACACAGAGGAAATGCTCAGGTTTGAAAACCATTTGTAAACATCATAGCTAACACTAGCTCAGGTTAAGAATCGTCAATAGATCCGGGTCTGGTGTCACAGGCTACTGGGGAGGCTGAGGAAGAGGTTTGAAAGTTCAAGAGCTGCCTGAGCTACAGAGCGAGTCTTAGTTAGCCTGAGCAACTTAGTGAGACCCTGCCTTAAAATAAAAGGTTAAAAAAACAAGTCTGTGGCTGTAGCTCAGTGGTAGATCACTTGTCATTACCCTAGCTGCCCCCACCCCAAAACTAAGAAAGTAAAGCAAAGTCATCAATGAATGCTAAGTTGAGGGGAGTCAGACGAGGAACAGGGTGTTTGTGTAGCTTCACATATTGCTAAGCCATAAGGGAAAAAAATAATAAATACACAGTGGGGAAATAAATCACACTGGCCTGTCAATCAAAATAAATACTATCAAAGAGAAAGTGAGCAATGTGGGTCTCCAGGTATGACACCACTCTGGGAGGGACACAGCGTTACTCCTTGTAGCTTCCTACAAATGTGTATTTTTGAATCTAATCAAGTGGAAACATTAGACACAAAAACTGTCATAAAAGGGGCAAAAGGATCTGCCAAGGATCCTATTAGAGGAGATGATAGGTGTGGAACTAAAGACAGTGTGTGACCTCAGATTGGATCTTGCACTTAAAGAAAAAGTATGCCAGAAAGGATGGTTTTAGGCCAGTTGAAATTAGAAGACAAACAGTAGATGAAATTCTGTAATCCTAGCTACTCTGGGTGTAAAGGAGGAAGATCTCAATTCCAGGTCAGCTTGAGCTACAGAGTGATTCAAGACCAGCCTGGGCAACTTAGGGAGACCCTGCCTTAAAACAATAAATAAGCAGTGAGCTAGGATATAACTCAGGGGCAGAGTGCTTGCCTAGCATGCATGAAGCCCTGGGTCCAATGCCCAGCAACACATTAAATAAATATACGTGCAAGTGTTAAATTTATAGAATTTGATATTTTCTTCACTCTATAGAAATGTGGAGGGTAAAAATCTATAATAACTTCATATGACTTTCAAATGGCACAGAGAAGTTAATATAGATATAGATGAGTACATGCTGGAAATTAATATACATGTAGATGTTGTTGGTTGGTTTTGCTCTTTGGGGGGACCTGCCACCCAGCTCCCAAATATATCACACACAAAGGCTTATTCTTAATTATAAATGCCCAGCCTTAGCTTGGCTTATTTCTTGCCAGCTTTTCTTAAATTATCCTGTCTACCTTTTGCCTCTGGGCTTTTAACTTTCTCTTACTTCTGTATATCTTACTTTCACTCTTACTCCATGGCTGGCTAGGTAGCTGGGTGGCTGGGTGGCTGGCCCTTCCCCTTGTTCTCTTGCTCCTTCTATTTATTCTCTCTGCCTGCCAGCCCCACCTATCCTTTCTCAGCCCAGCTCTTTTTTTAGACCAATCAGGTGTTTTAGGCAGGCACAGCAACACATCTTCACGGAGTTCAACAAATGCAACATAAAAGAATGCAACACAACTTTGCATCATTAAACAGATGTCCCATGGCATAGACAAATTTAACACATCTTAAAATAATAGTCTACCACATGTAGATGACCACATGCTATAAATTAACATATGTTTGGATGAGTACACGCTATACATTTGGGAAAGGAGAGCTGAGACAGAACTAAAGCTGGGTTTATTGTAGACACTAGGGAGGCAGAGGCAAGAGGATTGTTGAATTCCGTGTCAATCTGGGCTACTGCGTGAGATCCTTTCTGAGGAGAAAGAAAGGGGGGAGGGGAGGAAGGAAGGAAGGAAGGAAGGAAGAAAGGAAGGAAGGAAGGAAGGAAGGAAGGAAGGAAGGAAGGAAGGAAGGAAGGGGAGGGAGGCAGAGAGAGGGAGGGAGTGAAGAAGAGAAAGGGAGATGGAGAGAGATGGAGGGGAAATGCCAACAAGTGAATCAAGGTAAAGGATGTATTGACAGATATTCTATTTCCTCTGCTCATCCTTGAAACATCTCCGTAAATTTGAAATTATTTTAAAATACAAAGTTAAAAGCCGAGCCGGACAAGGTGGTGCCTACTTGTGACCCCAGTGCTCAGCACTCAAGAGTTGGAGGTAGGAGGATCAGGAGTTCAACGTCATTTGTCCTTGGCTCCATAGTGTGTTTGAGGCTAAATGAGATCCTGACTTTAAAAAAAAAAAAAAAAGGTATTAAAAAAAAAAACCTAAGGAAAGTAGAGACATGAAGGGTACCAGTTTACTCTAAAAGTTCCTGTTTCTACTGTGTTAAATATAACTGTATATCTGCTATGCTCCTGACAGTGTGCTGAGCCCTTGAGGGGTTATCTCACCCAATGCCCCAGCCACTGTTACTGGGATACTGTAATTGTTACTACGTGGAAGGTTAAGGAATTTGAAGCACAGAGTGGGTGAGCAATTGATCAAGGATTCACAGCCAGTACCTGAAGGAGTTAGGATTTGAACTCAGGCAGCCGGGTTCTAGAGCCTGAAGTCTTCAACAGGCTTGATCCAAGTGGGTCTTGAGTGGTAGAGGCATGTGACATATGGCAGTTCTGAGCCAATGAAGTGTGACCACCAGCCTACACCTCAGCCATGATTGTATGGTGGCCCAAAACGTTCCCGTTTTGCTTCAGACGGCTCCAGGGTCACAGGCAAGAGCCCACATTCTACCTCTTAACAAGATGTCTTTCTTACGTTTTAGGTTGAGAAACCAGAATCATTTCCCTTCAGGCAGCTGACACGCGCCACCAACACCCAAACAGATGAAAACTGAGCTAATGGCTCACTCTTAGTCACCGTCTCTGAAGCTGTCGTTCAGCAGCTGAAGCGAGCCGAGTCTTTGAAAGTTGTGCTCAGATGCTGTTGAAAGTTCACAGCAGATGACTTCGCTCCAGTCAAATGCACAAGCATAGACTCTTTCCAAATATAGACAAACTGAAATAGAAATCTAGAGACATAGAACCATTTGGCATTCTAAATAGGGGACTAGACCGAGGGAAAATGCTAATAGGAGAACTTTCCCTCTGTTGAACTGAGTGAAACAAAGTTTTCCATTCAGCTATGGGAAGCTCTCTCAACCCAATGCCATTTGCTTGGTGAGTCCTTATATTGTAAGATTAACACATGTGGGATTTATAGCCCACCCTAGGAGTTCATAAGGAACACTTGGAAGGGCCATGGCCCCAGGTCTTAGGGAATCTAAGAGCTTTCCCAAGTGTCTTCCTGATGTCCTGTCGTACAAATACCATTTCCTTCTCACTTCCACCTCCCATCTCATGTATTTATTCATCCTCCTACAAGGGATGTGCAGGCTTGGAGTCAAGCACTGAGTATGTGTTCTCTTGTTTTTATCAACCACCTAACACTCTCTAAGTCCAACCACCCGGTTCTGGGTACTTATCCTTCTCATTGATTCTTTTACCTGCTGCCATGCTGTCACTTTAAAAAAATGACCATATACAGCATACAGCAACCTCAGAAGACCGTGAGTTAGGTCTTCTGTTCTGTTTTGATTAATATCTCCAAATGGTGCATTTAGAAAAAAATGGCTTCGTTGAGAAAAGAAATCATAAAGCATCAATTCATGTCTTGCTGGTATACAATCCAGAGACTTTTAGTATTACCACAGCTGCACTCTTAAATCTCAGCTGGATGTCGTCACAAAATGTGACCTGCTGGCAGGTCCAAGAAACTGTCAGTCCTAGAAAGGCCTCAGTAGCACTTGGTCTCTGTATTCCAGCAGGCTAGCCTGGAATTGTGGGATCTCAGGGAGAGCAGATAGGTGCGAGCCTCAGAAGAGTTCCCCCTTATGAGGATGAATGAGTCATTAGGCTAGCCCAGTTTCCAGACTAATTGTCCAGGTGCACCCATCTCGGTCAATCTAGCATAGTTCCCATCTGCTGTTTTTTAAATTTGCTAACTAGATACTTCCTACCTCACCTTAGCTGTGGAAATTACTTAACTCCTCCCATGAAAAACTGTAGCAGTTCCAGAAGCTAATTCAAGCATGGGTAAAGCTCATTACTCCAAATATATTATACTACATATATTATATATAATATATGTAATATAATATTTATTATATATAGTCTGGATGGTCACTTGCCCAACAGCACCACCAAATTTGATCAGAAAGACCTTCCCCACAACATCCTTGTGGTTGGAATAGTCAGGCTGATCCCTATCAAGTACCATCTTGCTTTTTTTTTTTTTTAAAAAAAACAGTTAACAAATTTATCCTAAAATACATATGAAGATGCAAGGACACATACTAGCCAAGAACTTTTCATTTATACATACATCATTTTCTGTATCTACTCAAGTCTGGGAATCACGAGAGAAAAAAAATACAGGGTATTTGTCATTCTGAGAGTAGCTTAATTCACTTATATGATTATCTCCAGTTGCATCCATTTTCCTGTGAATGATATAACTTCATTCTTCATTGTGCATATATATATTATATATAATATATATAATATATATATATAATTTTTATACATTCCTGTTGGCGGACACCTAGGTTGACTCTGTAACTAAGTTATTATGAACAGTGTAACACTAAAGACTGGCATGAGGGTGTTTCTGGGACATACAGACTTGGAATGGTGTGGGTGGGTCATCACGTAGGTCTATATTCATTTTTTTGAGAAACTTCCATGGTGACAGCACAGTGGCCAGGCTAGTTTATTTGGCACTGGCAGTGTATAACGACTTCCATTGTCCCTATCTTCTCCAATATGTGTTGTTACTCTTTTCTTTTCTTTTTTGTTTTTGTTTTGCAAGACAGGGTTTCTCCATGCAGCCCTGACTGTCCTGGAACTCGCTCTGTAGATCAGGCTGGCCTCAAACTCACAGAGACTCACCTGCCTCCGCCTCCCAAGTGCTGGGACTGAAGACATGCACCATCACCACCCAGCTTATTTTCTTGATGACTTCCATTCTGACTATGGTCAGATGAATACTCAATGTGTTTTGGTTTGGATTTCTCTCATGACTACTGAGGTTGAACTTTTTTTTTTTTTAATGCTCATTGGCCGTTTGTATCTCCACTCCAGAGAACTGCCTGTTCATTTAATTAGCCCATTTATTGATCGGGCTGATTGGTTCCTTTCTTACTTCTTCTTTTTTTACATTCTTTTTTATTTCAGATACTAACCTCCATCAGTTATAGAGCTGGCCAAGATTTATCCCATTCTGGAGGCAGTCTCTTTGCTTGATTAACTGCTTCCTTTGCTGTACAGAGAGAATAGCCAAAAAAAAAAATCTTGAATAAAAAGAACAAAATTTAGAGGACTTGACACTTCCTGATATCAGAACATATTCCAAAGCCTTGATAATCAAGACTCTGCAGCTGATACAATGGGATAGAGGAGGGAGGCCAAGAATAAACTCTTCTGAAAAATATGTTTATGCTTACTTTGTGTATGCGTGTCCATGCATGCATGCACGCGCGCACGCGCACACACACACACACACACACCTGAGCACAGGCCACACATGTGGAGGTCGACCAGAGGATAACTTGTGGGAGTTAGATAACTCTCTTTCCACCACATGGCGTCCAGGGGACTCAAGTCAAGTTGCCGGGTTTAGCAGCAACTGCCGCCACCCATTGAGCAATCTTGCCAAGCTCTCTGTGAATTAACTCTTAATGGTCAGTTTCCTATAAAACCGTGCAGTAGAGAAAAGGTGTTTTTCTTTCGAAAGTGTGGTGCTATTAAAACTAGATATCATATAAAGAAAGAAACAGTGATGTGGGCTCCTACTTCATATCATATACAGATATTAACTCAACCTTGGATCAAAAATGTAAGTGGAAAAGCTAGAACCATAGAACTCTAAAGAGAAAATATGGGTGTAAATTGTGGCCTTGGATTGGGTAATTCTTTCTTAGTCATCAAAAGGACAAACAAGAGACAGAGGGAAAAAAATGTTATATAAATTGAACTTTATAAACAAATGAGACACTTTATGTTTCAACAATCACATCAATAAAGTAATACCATTGTGCACAACATGGGATAAAAATATTTGCAAATCATATATCTAGTAAGGGTCTAGTATCTAGATAATACAAAAACTCTTACAACTCTGTAATAAAAAGAGGTTATTTAAAACAAGTTAAGGGGCTGCAGAGATAGCTCAGAGGTTAAGAGGGCTTCCAGCCCCTCCAGAGGACCCAAGTTTGATCCCCACCACCAGTTTGTTCAGGGGGCTCACAACCACCTGTAACTCCAGCTTCCGGGGACCCGGTGCCCTCTTCTGGCCTCCCTGGGAATCGCACTCACGTGCACATAACCTGTACTCAAACACATATACACATAAGTTTAAAATTTTTAAATAATTAAAAAAATGGGTAAAAGATTTAAACAGACACATCAAAAAAGATGTATGGATGCCCAACAAGCATGTGAACAGATGTTCATCATTAACTCTTAGAGAAATGCAAATCTAAGCTGCAATGAAATGTCAAACTCTCAAGGTTAGGCATAATAAATTTTTTTAAATAGAAAATGAGAATTGGCAGAGCTGTAGAAAAATGGGAGTCCTCAGACTTGGCTAGTGGGAATGTGAAACAGTGCTTGCTCTATAGCCCTTGTGGAAAACAGTTTGGGAGAGTAAAACACAGGGTGCCCTCAGGCCTCCCTTCTAGTTACATACCCAAGAGAAGTGAAGATATATCTATAGAAAAAAAAAAACATGAATGCCGGGCGGTGGTGGAGCACACCTTTAATCCCAGCACCGGGAGGTAGAGCCAGGTTGATCTCTGTGAGTTCGAGGCCAGCCTGGTCTACAGAGGGAGGTCCAGGACAGGTACCAAAACTACAGAGAAACCCTGTCTCGAAAAAAACCACCCTCCCAAAAAAAAGAAAAGAAAAAAAAAGAAAGAAAAAAGCATGAATACAAGTGATCATAGTAATGTTATTTTAATACATGGCAAACAGAAACAATAGGAAGTTTTCATCAAAGGAAAATAAATGAGATGTAGTATATACACACATATGGAATATGACTCAATGTTACAGTATGGATTAACCTTGAAAATAGGCTGTATCAAGGAAACCAGTCAAAAAAGTCCACATGCACAATGATTTCATTTATATAAATTTTCCAGAAGAGGTAAAGTTACAAGGACAGAAAGTAGATGAGCATGGGCTGGGGGAAGGGGCAACGGAAAGTAATCTTTAACAGACACACCTTCTCTGGAGGGGGCCGTGAAAATGTTCTAAAATTAAGTCATAGGGACAGTTGCACAAGTATGTGAATATATTAAAACACATTGAGTTGTGTGCTTTAAAAAAACACATGCTATGACGTTACGTTTACATCTGAAAACAAATGAAGGTTAGTAAATAATGTACCTGCCAGAGAATGGAATTACTGGGTCATATGATCACTCTGTGTTTGGATCTCTGAAGAACTGGTAAATTGTCACCACAGTGGCTACCCCTTTTTAAACTCCCGCCAGTAATTTCTCCAAAGGGCCA
>CABHPH010148089.1:31118-50755 GCA_902168325.1 Peromyscus nudipes | reverse complement strand
ACACACACACACACACACACACACACACACTAAATAAATGTAAAAAATAAAGTTAACTAAGAGCAATACAAGAAAGCTATATGGTCAATTCTCTTCCATTGTAAAACATTTATGCAAAATAATAGGAAAGGCTGAACAAGAAAATAGAATAATTAACAAGGGACATTATAGAAATGAAGAAATACAATACCCAGTGATGACATTAAAGTGGTCTATCTCACAGACAGATGGAAAAATGAGTGATATATATTTTTTGCTATTCAGATCAGTACTTTTAAATGCTGAAAATACTGATTAGGAACACAGTCTCACACCGATCTCACTGGGTAAAAATAAATTTGCACAACTTCTTGGAGGGAGCTATAATTGATCATAGTTTAAATTGTGTTTAATCCAGAATTCTACTTATGTTGCTAACAGACACATATTATGAAAACACCAACTGTAAAAATATATAATCATCTTCTTGCAAAGACTGGTTGGCTACATTTATTTCCCTTATGTAGTTTATGTTAAACAGTGTAATGAGTTTCATAAAACTGAACCAAATTACAGGAGTGTTTTAGGTTAGATAACATTCAATTTGGTACACAATGATTACAAAATTAGCTTATGCTTACCTCACACGTACTGGAATTCTTGGTACCCCATAGATATCCTGTGAGGAAGATATTTTGATGTTTTTAAATTGTTATATAAATGAGGCAGTGATGTTTTAATTCTCCTAAAATATAAACTATACTCAAAACTGTGGGAAACATGCCTTGGACACAGCCCTTCCTGTGGAGAAGGAAGAATTACATACTTCCTCTGTCACAAGATGGCGGAAATGTATCACCTGCCCTGCCCACCACTCTCAAGGACCACTTTCATTGATTAGAACTGCCCCACTAATCTTGATGTGCCTTAAATTCAGGTACCTCCCTCTGGTCACCTCCTGTCTGGTGGTCTAAGTGAAATCCCATTCTGCTCTTCAAAGAAAAACTTTATCATACCTTCCTCTCATGGAACTCTCTAGGCCTCCACAGTATTCCCGGAGCACTGAGAGCAAAGCCGGCCTGAGTTATTGAAGCCACTTAGCTCCGCCCCCAACTACAGTTAATTGGCTGAGAGCAGGAGGCATTAAACAGATGTCCTGGAGAAGGAAGTCTTGAAAACAGTGAACTTCTAATATTCTAATATTGATCTGTGAAGTCTGTGAAGATTCAAGGGCCAGTTTGGGAGTCTCTTAAGGACTCCGTGGAACTGGCTGTGTGATAAATTAGAGTTAAAAGTATATGGAAGTGAAACCGTCTGGGCTTCAATGAATGTGGTCAGCTGGGGCTTAAAAATCAGCTGTGATTAATAAAAGACCAGAATCATTGAGGTGGAATCTTCTGGGAGTGTTTCCCCAGGGTCAGCACACAGAAGCTGTGATCCAGAGGGTGACCAGGCTGCATCTCAAGCTGGAAGCCAGACTTGGCCATGTGTAAGAGTCTAGCAAGTGGTACTGGTTTTAAAGGCATGAGGGGGTCCTGGAAAGCTGCTGGGCCTGGGTTGACTATAAGGCTTGAACAAGCCAGTAAGCAGTGTCTACCCAGGGTCTCTGCCTCAGTTCCTGTCTTCAGGTTCCTGCCCTGACTTCCCTCAACAACAGACCTTAACCCATAAAATGAAATCCACCCCTTACTCCCATGTTGTTTTAGGGACATGTTCATCACAGCAACAGAAACAGAGTCTTAGCAATGCACTCCGAACTATGTAATGTAAGAAACACTGTTATCACGACATTTCCTCATTCAGTACACAACTTCTTCCTATTTACATATTTGCTCTGTGCCTCTTTGCTCACAACCACCAGGCCGGGAAAACCCAAAAGACAAAGGAATGGCAGAAACAAACCCTCGGTGTGTGCTTGATGGGAGGCTCTTCCTCTGGACGCCTCTGAGCTTCCTTTTGAGCTCCATTTGAGAAACACGAAGTATAATGCAAAAGACAGGCAGAGCTGAGCTCGCCACAGAGCAGAGGGCAGCACACTCCTGAGGGCTGCAGAGGAGAAAGGCCCAAAGCACCATGGCCCAACCTAGACTTTGCACTTTTCGAAGTTTCTGGATCATACAGCTTTTCCTGAGGGGTGATTTCCTGTCCAGGCCTGTTCAGATGGACTCACAGGATGGGGTAATTGTCCATCTTGGTTCCTTATGGAAAGCTTCCTACTTTGCAGTCATGTGCTGTTTGGGATTTAGGTTTGGACTTAGTAATTCATCACTTTTGGGGCAGTTCAGAAGTCACACCTCCTCCCAGGGCTAGAGCTGTGACTCAGGTGCCCCTCCTCACACAAGCCATCAGAGACCTGCTGCTCACGTCCTTGGCTTTACGGGACAGGCGTCAGCCCTAATGTCCTCCATGTCTGCTAATATCTAGCTGCTCGCCAAGTTCATTTATCACAGCATGTCCCAGGATGCTCAGCTCTTGCTTCACATTCTCTCTCATGCCCCCTGGGTGTGTGGTGGCTTGGAGCTAACTGGGGGAAGAGGTGAAGAAGGTACATACAAAAACCAACGTCCTTAGGGTGGCACTTAGGAGGTGACAATTTCCCTGTCAGTTTCTTGTTAAAGCATGAAACAGAAAAGGGGAGATATTGAAGCTTTTCCAAATATGAACCATTTCTATCCACTGACAAACAATACCAATTCTCCTGCTACCTATGGCAGCCATCCCCATATGTCCACAGTCGTGTTTTTAGCATCTTATTGCACACAAAATCCTCAAGGAATGAAACACCTGGATGTCCATCTCATTCTATTTGAGAATTATGTGCTTAGAATCAATATTAGAATATTAGACATTTACTGTTTTCAAGAATTCATTTTCCAGGACATCGGTTTAATGCCCCAAATGTCTATAATAAATCTCCTTGAGTATGATCCTGAAACCCAGACTTCACGCTTATGATAGGCCCCATTATTTGAGAAACGCAATTGAAAAGGAATAGCTTATTTAGGAGCATCCTGTAATCCAGCAGTGGCACCATCAGTTTTCAGAGCATATCCACGCCCCCCTCTTCTGAGGGAGAAAAATACGGTTAAAAATGAGGTCAAGCTGGGATTTTCCAGCTAAGTCCTCAACTCTAACTGAAGGCATATGAATATTTTTGCCTTTGAATTGTGTGAAAACCTGCCAGGGGCTAAACTTTGTTGTCTAATGGTCTTCACCAGCTAGACTGGGCAGCTGGGCTAGGGCCGGGGAAAGGAAGAAAGGAGGGGAAATGTAGCTTCCTGTGGTTTCTGAGGGTCACAGAAGCCTTAGGAAGTAGGGACTTTGGGAACAAATTAACATATGCAAATGAAGCCAACTTTTCAGGGGGAATGTGTTGTTACTTCATTAGCTCTGAGGCCAAGGGCAGCCCAGAGTGAATGCAAAGGGGACCTGGCGGGTTTCCTTTTGTTTGCGTCCATGTCTGCAGGGCAGCTGGGGCAAAGGAGAAAAAGGCTACAGATATGTCCTTGAAAGGAAACAGTCCTTGAAAGGAAACAGAACCTGTAAGCTCCTTCTGGCTCCTTTGTCTCCCAAGGGCCATTGCTGTGCTCGCTGAGAACCCAGTAATGAAGCACCTGATTGAGAACTCATTAAAAGTCCATTGGCATTCATCATGGCCACAATGGGTCTTCACAGGCCTGGGAGATGGAGAGAGGGCGGGGTCTGCTCCAAGCCCTTTCTACCACTTCATGGCTTTGTTTTCTGAGGTCATTTTTTTTTTTTAAATATGCTGGGTTACTGGTGGTTTGTTTTCCTCGTTGCTCAATAACCCAAATCCAATGCTGCTATGAGAACATGTTTTGGGGGGGCAGGTCATTTTGTGGGTCCTCGACTTACCTTCCACCCGTCTCTGGTCTTCATCTGTGTAGTGAGCACATACCCCGGTTACGGGGGAGGAATAATCACTCTTAATTCAGACTTGTTAGAACACTCATTTATTCACACAGTAAGATTACAAGCACTATTCATCCCATCTTTCAAATGGAAGCGGGAGTACCTCTCCAGGTGTACAGGTCCGGACTCGCCACGTCTATTCCTCTGGATCTTGGGTCAGCCTTCCTCAGGTCAGCCACATCTGCACTGGGGACAGGATCTCACGTCTCTGGCAGAGGAGAGTCGTCTCGCACGAGGGCCTGACGAGCTCTGTTGGTCGGGTCTGAGGCTTCATCTTTTACATTCTTTCCTGGCTAGGTTTCTAGTCTTATCCCTACTTCCACACATAGTTTATAGCTTATCACTACTCCATTTGTGGTTTACTTACATCACCCTATTGCTTATCACTCCTGACCAAGGTTGTTCACCCTAGGCCTTACATGTTCCTTACAATCTGGCTGTTTCAGGCCCTTTAGAACCTGTCAGAGTCATTTATTCCTTGCAGATCAGAACTAATACAGAGTAAATGTGTAACTTAGGGAACAAGGACACAGGGGAGCATCCTAAGAGGAAAAGGCCCCTGAGAAATATAATCCAGCTACCTGGCAAGCAGGCACCTCGAACTCTGTCAGACGACCATCAACTCTCTGGAGCTCTAGAAAGAAGAGGATATGAGCAGCCACCAGCCTGCCTGGATTACAGACCAGGCACTGCCCAGAGAAGAGTAGCAAGTGTGCCTGTGAGCCTGTGAGTGCCTGTGAGCCAAGGCCATGTCCCTTCATAAGCCTCCTCCATTTGGGTTGACACTGACAATCCCTGTAACTATAGCACCTGGCTCCTAGAAGTAAATTAACTTCTTTCTAGAGGTTCTTGACTGCTGTATGGACCCCAGTAATAGCTGCTGTAGCATTTACCATCACTTAACACTCTTTAACTGACTACTCACTGGTTACCCCTAGCAATAGCCCAAAAAGGAAAGTTTTTTGGCCATCCTTGCCCACTTCTTCTGTCTATAACTAACCCAGCTTGTAACCAGACAGTGGGCTCTGATCTTGCAGACTCTCAGCAGGTCAGGTCTTCCCCCACATGAAGGCTGGCCCTATCTAGAGTCACTCATCCTGTATCTGTGTTTCCTTCTCATGGACACTTCATTCATCAGTGCCCAGACAAGGGGTTAGGGCACAGCTCTCCACTTGGGGTGGGGGTCCTCATCTGCTCCTGTCTCTGCTTTCCTGCACCAACTCTTCACAACCCTCCTTCCCTTGAGTGACTTTGATGGCAACTGCCAGGTCCAAAGGTAATTCCATTTCCCCAAATTCTGGATGTTAGACAAGAGCCTACATTCCTTGGGAATTTGTGAAGCTGGTTTCTGCTAACAAAGGAGTCATTTCCCTTACCACTGGCAGAAAGGACAAATGGCTACCTGTGGTACCTATTAGTATACCAGACTCCCCAGCATCACAAGCACCTGTTACACATTTCACAGTCCGTGCTAGCATCCTCCCACTTCTCACCTCCTCCCCTACCCTAAACTCCCTCCTGCTCATGCCCTTCCCGGCCCCCGGCTTCTCATTCTCCTTATAACCCTGCTATTCCAGCTATGCTCTCTTGATCTGTTCTTCTACCAGCATTCTCTTTGTCTTCATCGTCCACTCTTACTCATTCTCTCTCTCTCTCTCTCTCTCTCTCTCTCTCTCTTCCTCCTTCCCTCCCTCCCTCTGCTCCTGCTTCTCTCATGGCCATATCCAATCTCCCACTTTCTCTCTCTGCTCTGGATCCTTACAGATGGCTCTTCTCTGGCTGTCCTCTAGCTGTATTCTCTCTCTCATAGCCACAACAAAATCCTTCCCCTTAACTATACCCTGGAATAGTCATGTTGTCAGTTTATACAGCAACCATCTCTCCACTGTGCTAATTCAACCTTGGGTTTTGTTGTTGGGTTTGTTTGTTTGTTTGAGAATTTTTTAGTTTTGAGAATTTTTCCCTTCTCCAGAAATGCTTCTGTTCTGATCATCTGCTAAGTGGATATCTCATAAACCCTCGTGCCAGGTGTAGAGTTTACCCCCGATTGAACTACCAGTCTCTCTTGAGAGGAGCAGTGTTGTTAATCCTACTGGGCAAGAATAAGACCATTGCCACAATTTTGACCCAAATTTGAAGCAAATTTTATTAAATACTGGCCAGGATGAAGGACACTGACCAGGTCCATACCCAGGATTCCCAGAGAATGGCCACAAATTACATTAGTCAAGTGATAATAAAGGCAAAATCCAAAATCTACACACTTCCTGCTTTTGTCCAATTGGGGGCAAGCACACATGTACTTCCTGCCTACATACCTCCCTCCTAAGCATGCATGATTAAGCACATCCTGTGCAATTCAGGCAATAAACCTTCTTTACAAAAGTGAAAACACATGGCTTATTATCTTACATGAACAACAGCCCCCAGCATTCCAGGAAGTTATCTGTCCTTGGGCAAGTTGGGCTGGCAGGTTAGAGGCATTTTGTTTCATAGAATGCTTAAGCACAGTAATTTAAAATGTAAAACATAACTGTAGCCTTCACAGTGTAGACAGCTTTCTCTTCTCAATGAACCCTCTTACTGAACAGAACCATTGTTCAGGGGGGACCTGTTTTCTGTCAGGAAGAATCTCCTTTCTCACTCCCCCTCATATGGACCAACAATCTCGAACCACCTTGAGGCTTTTTGGCATGTCTCCTCAACAGTATTCCTGGCATTTGTACCCATCATCAATGGCTGTTGCTGGCCAGAGGGTGGCATGTTTGACTTCCCGATTCAAAAGGAACTTACATTAACAGCGTGGAATATAATCCAAGGCTTCTTGCATTCAAGTCTTTGTCTACCTCAGCTTCTACTCTCTGCTCATCCCATTCCACTTTCAGGTTGCCTTTCTCCATAACACCCTCCCTGCCCCTCTCCAAGATCTCTTTCCTAATTCGCCCTGTCCATGTTCTTTCTCTTGCCATTAAAAATTGCCTTCTCGCTGGGCGATGGTGGTGCACACCTTTAATCCCAGCACTTGGGAGGCAGAGCCAGGAGGATCTCTGTGAGTTCAAGCCCAGCCTGGTCTACAGAAAGAGATCCAGGACAGGCACCAAAACTACACAGAGAAACCCTGTCTCAAAAAAAAAAAAATGCCTTCTCTGCCAATTGCATGCTACTTCCCACAACCCATTATCAAAGATCTACTTCTCAGAAAAACTTCTTTCCTCTTGCTGGCTAGTGAGCAACTGCTACTTTCCTTCCTAGGGAAACCTGCCTCCTTACCAAACTCCTGTTCCCTAACCACACACTCATGCTCGTAACCAAACTCCTGCTTCCTAACCAAATTCCTCCCTCCTCCTTATCAAACCCCTGCTCCCTACCAGACTCCTGCCCCTCTCTGTTCTGGGCTCCTGCCCTCACCAGAATTTCTGTTCCTCTCTCCCTTCACCCTGATAAGCCTCTGAGCTCTCCTCGACCCCTGTTCACCATTCACTGTGCTGATCTCTAAGTTCGCGCATTTCTAAAAGAGTAAACTGAGGCCCACAGAAATGTTTGTATGTTCCTTTTCCCATTCCTGGTTCCTCTTAACTTACCAAACACCCCTCCTCAATGGGCACCACTCAATCCCCCCTACCTAGGGAGTCCCCCTGGACTGTTTTGTTCACAGTCTTAAACTTACCTATTGAAGGGGGCAGCTCCACTTACACATGTTTTCTGGGTTTTTCGACTGCCATGTAATAAGGTCAATAGCTTTCCTCTATAAGGCACAGGGGTTGTTGACTACCACACCTCCACAGCTGAGTTCTTTGGTTTGGGAGGAAGTTGTTTCCCACAATGTACCTTCTGGATTCATGTCACCTATTCAGGTGGGAGACTGGAGATCCCAGCCCCGTTGGGTCTTCATGCTTGCATTTTTAGCACAGCCATAAACTAAGAGTTCCCTTTGAAGTGTGTGATAAGAACACATAAGATCAGTTCTCTCAGGACATTGCATATATCTAATATAGCAGTTCTCAGCCTGTGGGTCATGACCCCACAGGGGTCACAGATCAGATATCCTGCATACCAGGTAATTACATTACAGTTCATAACAGCAGCAAAATTACGGTTATGAAGTGGCAACGGAAATCATTTCATGGTTGGGGATCACCACAACATGAGGAGTTGTGTTAAAGGGTCGCAGCCTTAGGAAGGTTGAAAACCACTGGTCTAATAGAACACCACTAACTATGTAACCGCACTAGAGGATAGATGGCCAGAACTGATTCATCTGATGACTGAAAATCCGGATCTTCTCACTTCATGATGGATTTCCATTCCACTTCGAATTCTTACCACGCTCTGATCGATGGTATAAACTTCACCTCTGAGTTCCTCCACATAAAGCCACCTTTCTAAAAAGTCAAAGCTGCCCCCTCCCCCCCCACACACTTACAGAGAGCCACGATTTTAATCCTGGTTCAAGGATTATAATGTTCTCCTTTGAGCTGGAAAGTCAGTGAAGTGACTCTCTTCTGATGCTGCTCTGCTGCAGTATGTCTCTGAATACTCGGTGGCTGTGTGACTCTGGTGGTGACGAAAGGGGGAATGACTGATGACAGATTCTCTATCTGCCTGTCAGTAGAGACCCTGGCCCTTCTACTAGGACCATCTGTACACAACCCATTTCAGCAGAGCCCCGCCTGCTCGTCCGTTTATCCAAGCAGCGGCTGCTGTGTATCTGATCATCCTCAGCACCTGGTCAAGTCCTCATGCCCAAGTGGCACCTGCTCACCCAGTTCAGTCCTTTATCAAGACAGTTAGATGGTGTGACAGTTTGTGATTTGACTTCTATTTATCTCTCTAGAGTTACCCTTTATCTGTCCCCACCTGCTCTGGGATGCCGGCTTCTAGGGCCCCCATCAACCCCCTCCATTGACCTTTAGCCTTGGCCAATGAGGCAACCAATGAGGAAGGGTGTTGGAGGATGGAGGATGAGAGCCAAGGTCATCTCTCCCCTCAACCCCCTTTCTGCAAGATGAACTAAACTCATTTGCTTCCCAGGAACAAAGGCCACAGCTGTCCAGGGTCTGATGGTCATCTTCCCCCACCCCTCAGGCCTAGGCTTGGTCACAGCCTACAGTGGCATTTCTGTATGCCCTCCTCACACCTTTATCTTCTAGAGTAGGTGGGGCCATTGCTCACTCCGAAGCAGACAGCAGAAGCTAGTGTAGCTTAGCAAACCATACTGGAAAGCCTATTTTTATCCATGCTCTGGAACATGCTAAATATTTAAAATTCTTTCTATTCTTTGAAGGTCAGAGAACTAATCTCTAGTGCCCTCTTGGCCTAGTATTTTCGGGATGAGACTGTACTTCAGCAAATGTTAAAAACATTTTCCCACAACAGTCTCTTTTTAGCTCTCTTCCTCAGTCCAGTGTAACTGATATTTCCTAGAAGAAAACACAATCACCCATTTTCTTAATCATTTAAAATTATTGGCATGTGATCACTTGTAGAATTTTCTTTAACTGCCTTTATCCGTGGAGAAATTGCCACCCAAGTAACAGAAGTTTGTATCATATTCAAAAGAAGTTACAATTGTTCAAGGAAAATGCTTGCAATCTTATGCAATCGTTCCACGGGGCATGCTGTGTTTTAGTTGTTATTTTTAACCACTCAGAAAGTTTGTGCCTCTTTCTTATGCTTGAGAATGTCTGTGTCTTGTTAGTGCTCACACTGTGGTGTAGAAGTCAGAAGGCCACATTTCCCAGAGTCCCCTATTGCTAGAAGAGATATGTGACCTGAGATTCACCAGTGAGCTTTACATAGAAGAGACTTCTGGATTTTAAGTTGTGAAGTACTGACCCCCACGGTGTTGGGTTAAATGTGAAATCTCTCTCAAGCTTTTGTGTTCCTGGTTGGTGTCACCATGACTGGAAAATATGTAGGAGAAGCATGGCACAGGAGCATGCCTTTGAAGATTCTACTTAGTCCCTGTTCCCTCTCTCACTCTGTCTCCTGCCTGCCACAGGGTGAGTAGACCCTGCCTTATGGTCCAGTGATCACAATGTTTTGCCTCCCATGCGTCCAGAATCAATGGAGCCAAGGACTGTGGCTGAAACCTCCAACACTGTGAACCAAATTCAGCGCCCACTTCAACCCCCGGAAGTTGCTGGTGACAGACATTTTGTCACAGTAAAGCAAAGGCAACTAACACAGTGGAAAGCCACCAGTAACACAACTTCTAACTCCCGGGAGCCACATTGGCTCTAAAGGAACAGTCAATGTCTGGCTTTAAGAAACAATTTAAATCCTAGACACTTGGTTGTGATAGGAAGACAATCTCCATGGAAACTGTTGACTTAATCTACATTACATAAGGCCCTCCACGAGGCAGAAGTCAAAAGAGATGGCCAAATGAATGATTTTATATCTTTTAGACAAAGAACAATGATGTATGAAGAAACAGCAGAACAAAGAGATCTCTGGACTACAATAATAAATCCAAGGAGAGTCACCAGGAGACATCCGGGGAAGTGGAAAGACAGTGAAAAGCAGTGTATGTACTCGGGCCCATTGCAGCCATGGCAAGAAAGGCTGTTCCCTTGCCCTCGTACAGGGAGGGTTCTGTCTCAAAGGCGTTTTATGGATGCTGCACACATGAAAAGTCAAGTCAGATAGCCTTTCTGCAGCTAGTTTCTCTAATGTTTTCAGCTTAAAATCTTCAATATACCAATCGGTCATATCTAGAGATGGATGGCATAGTATTACTTCCTTTAGATGTGGGCACACAGAGAAAAAAGCCACAAGGTGTAATGAACATTATTATTGTCGTGTGCTCGTTGAGCTCATGAGGAGCTGGCTCGGGAAGTAGGTTGCTGCCACCCTCCCCACCCAACACTTTAAGCCAAAGCATGTGTATGACAAGTGGTCCTTCAAGGCACCTTGTCTCGGGGGTGGTCTGGCCCCTCTAACTCCGTGACAGGGAGGGTAGAGAACAGCCCAAGAGTAAAAAAATCACGTCCTTATAAACAGCTGGAAGGTAGATCATGTCCAACAGAGGTTACTTGTTTACTCCATGATAAAAAAGTGTTTACATTGGGAGAGAGAAGCTGGGAGTCCAGTCATGGGAGGGTTATCACTGGAATGAAAGCTCAATTAGCCACTCTAGCCAATGGCCTCAGCCCCCAGTCAGTGTCTGCAGTATGTCTGTGAGTGCCTGATCCAGTGGTGCCCTCTCTAGCTATTGCTATTCTTTTACTTGGAAGCCTCACTTGAGGGGACTCTGCTCTGTCCAGGGCTCTCTCCATTGGAAATTCCAGCTGACAGCCTCAACAGGGCTGCCCTGGTCAATTTCTGTTGGATGTTTTGAGCACCTGATTCAGTGATATTTTGCTGTCTGTCTGTCTGTCTAACTGCTACTTGCCATTTATTCTTTATTACTTTGGCTTGCTATATACTAATAAGCTCGCTCATTCCAACTGAAAGTATGGCAATCCTAGATCATTCTCTGGACCACGCAGGAAGGAGGAGGGACTTGGCCAGAGCCTTGATTGTGGACTTTTAGCTTCTATACTTATAAGAAAAAAAATGTCTGTTGTTTGATCCACTCAGTCTGTCATATTTTATTTGATAGTTCTAGCCTGCTAATATATTAATAATATCTCATATACTTACTTCCTGCTTGCATTTGCTGAAACATACTCCATTATTCAAAACCAAAAACAATAATGCACTTTTTGTGATGACTGAAATGCTTTCCCAGCTCAAACCCAAAAATAATAATGCACTTTTTGTGATCATTGAAATGCTTTCCCAGATGATATGGCTGTACTTCTATGATATTTATCTTCTTGCAGATTATGGATGTAAACTGGGGACCCAATTTTTTAAAATGAATTTTTTTAAATAAAAGTCACTTCAAAGCACTAGGAAGAGATCAAAAATAGGAAAATTTGACAGGTCCTGCTCGTGATGCATTGAACCTCTTCACCCAGTTGCAGCTCCACATCCTTCTCCAGGGTCTAACCTGCTGAGTTTCCCTGACTCTCTCCACACATTTCTTCTCCCCAAACCACAAGATCCAGCCCAGGGTCCCACATGATTTATCTGGCTACCCTTTCCTGTGCTGCAGCCCATCCCTAGGCTTCTGCCAAGGCCCACCCTACCTACTCCCCAACCCACAAGCCCCTCCTAGGCTACGTACAACCTTTCTACCCATTCAGATCTACCCCCACATTCTAAGCTGGACCAGAAGGCACATCCTGTAAACAAGCCCAGTTCCCCCGCCCACCTGATTTCATCTAACCCAAGCCATTTCCAACCTCAAGGTCCAACCCACCTGTACATCTTCTCTTTTCTATACCCATAGCAGATGTAGACCTAACAAAAGAAGTCCACACCCAGATCTCATTGCAAAAAATGCCAATATGAAAGGTCAAGCCAACGTTTTCTCTCTCAAACCTACCACTCCTGTAGAAATGTTTGCCAAAGAAAATTACCTAGATGGACCCCAGGACACAGAGTTTAAAAGAACTGTCAGAAACTTTATCAAAGAATTTTAGGAGGTTAAAGAAGAAAAAAAAAGATGCAGTTCAATGAAATGAAGGAAAAGAATTTAAGGAGAATACATGGCTGAGTGATGCCCAAGAACACACACACACACACACACACACATACACACACACACACACACACACACA
This sequence comes from Peromyscus nudipes, assembly GCA_902168325.1. NCBI lineage: Eukaryota > Metazoa > Chordata > Mammalia > Rodentia > Cricetidae > Peromyscus > Peromyscus nudipes. The sequence continues at coordinate 38,171 of CABHPH010148089.1, read as the reverse complement.
TACGGCTGATGGAAATGATGATATCCAGAACTTGAAAACAAAATTCAAGAAGCAGATAGAAACAGTGAAGAGGACTCAAGCTGAAACAGTGATGGAACTGGAAACCTACTAACTTAACTAGAAAACTCACTGGAAAGCCTTATAAATAGAATGAGTCCAACAGCTCTTCCTTCCTATCTCTTGCCCCGAGGGTTCGCACCTCCTGCTCACATGCTCTCTCTCTCTCTCTCTCTCTCTCTCTCTCTCTCCCTCTCTCTTTCTCTCTCTTCCTTTCTCGCTTTCCCCTTTAATAATAAAACTTTTCATGTGAAAAAAAGAATGAGTCAAACAGAAAGTAGTATATCAGGACTCCAAGATGAAGCAGAGGATCTGGACCAAATTAGCAAAGATTATGAAAAAAATTAAGAACACAGGAAAGAAACATACAGGAAATGTGGGATATCATTAAAAAAAAAAAAGAAAATCAAATCTTCAAATTATAGGCATTGATAAGGGAAATGAATCCCAAGTCAATGGCATAGACAAGATCTTCAACAAGATCATAGAAGAAAACTTCCTCAAACTAAGGAAAGACACAAACATACAGATATAAGAAGCACACAGAGGCCGGGCGTTGGTGGCGCACGCCTTTAATCCCAGCACTCGGGAGGCAGAGGCAGGCGGATCTCTGTGAGTTCGAGGCCAGCCTGGGCTACCAAGTGAGCTCCAGGAAAGACGCAAAGCTACACAGAGAAACCCTGTCTCGGAAAAAAAAAAAAAAAAAGAAGAAGCACACAGAACACTAAATAGACAAAACCAGAGAAGAAAATTCTTACAGCATATCATATTTAAAACACTAAATATACATAACAAAGAAAGTGTAGTAAAAGTTGCAAGAGAATAAACACAAGTCCCATATACAGGAAAACCCATTAGAAGGACAACTGATTTCTCAATGGAACTTTAGAAACCAGAAGAATCCGGAACAATGTATTCCAAGTCCTAAAAGACTATGATGGCCAACCTAGAACACATACCCTGCAAACTATCCACCATGAAAGAGAAAGAAAAAGTTGCAAAGATATTAAATGTTTAAAAAATTATATCCAACAAATAAAACCTAAAGAAAATACAGGAAGCATTATTCCTAGATGAAGAAAAGAATGAGCATAGTAGAGAAACTGTGGATAGAAACATGAAGTACCACTGAAAACACAACACCAAAAATCAACAACACAATGACCTCAAGTAACACACATATTTCAATAATAACTTTAAATATCAGTGGCCTAAATAATCCAACCAAAAGACACTGCCGGCTGAATGGATCAAGAAACACAACTTTAAAGACAGGCACTGCCTTAAAATAAAACAGTGAACAGAAGAACTCCAATCAAATGGGGCCACGAAGCAAGCTGGCATCACTATCCTAGGAACTGACAAAATAATCTTCAAACTAAAACTAACCAGAAGAGATAAAAGAGGACACTTCATTCTAATCAAAGAAACAGTTAACCAAGAAGACATTACTATCCTAAACATATACACACCAAACTCTGGGGTGTCCAATTTCATTTTTTAACAAATGTATTACTGGATTTAAAAAGACATGTTGACATCAATCCACTTTCTCCAAAAGACAGGTTATCTGGATAAATAGAGGAGTAATTGACATCATACATCAAAAGGACTTAACATATATTTACAGAATACTTCATCCAAACACCAAAGAATATACATTTACTCAGCATTACATGGATGCTTTTCTAAATAGAACACATCCTGGGACACAAAACAAATCCTTATGAAATTAAAAAGATTGGAATCACTCCTTGTATCCTATCTGGCCACAATACAACAAAACTTAAAACTGACAGCAAACACTTAATTCACATGATTCAACAGCTCCTTACCAAATGTTGAGCGGGTCAAAGAAGAAATCAAGAAAGAAGTAAAAACTTGCATGGAACTAAATGAAAATGAAAACACACAATGAAACCTCTGGGATATGTTGAAAGCAGTGCCACAAGGGAAGTTTAGAGGTCTAAGGGCCACATTAAAAAAAAAAATCAGAGAGCACAAATAAATGACTTAATGATGCAACCCAAAGAATCAGGAAAACAAAATCAAACCAAATCCAAACCCAGGCAAATGCAAGAAATAGTAAAACTCAGAGCAGAAAGCTAAAATACAAACAACAACCAAAAATTGTTACTTACTATAGAATGTAGACTCGTAAATTCTGTCTACCATACTATATATATATATATATATATGAATCTGAGAGCTGGTTTTAGGAGACAATAATCAAGAATGACAGATCCTACTATCCAAAAGAAAGAAAGAGAGGCCCCGAATTAATTAAGAAATAAACAGGGAAACATAACAGACACCAGAGAAATTGAGAATATGGTAAGAGACTGCTTTAAAAACCTGTACTTGATTAAGACAGAAAACCTAAAAGAAATGGATGAGTTTCTAGATTGAGCCAAACCACCAAAAATAAACCAAGCAGTCAACAATGTAAACAGACTCATAAAAAATGACGAGGTTGAAACAGTAATAAAAATCCTTTCAGCTAAAAAAAATGTCCAGGGCCAGATAAATTCACAGAAGAACCCAGCAGACTTTGAAAGCCAATCTGTCTTAAACTATTCAAAAGAAGAAGAGAAAAGAAATAAAATAAGGAACAGAAGGAGCACTCTTGCACTCCTTCTATGAAGCCAGTGTCACTCTAATACCAAAACCAGGTAGATACAACAAGCAAAAGAAAACCACAGGCCCATATCCCTGGTGAACATGGATTCAAACGTGCTCAAAAAAATACCTGCAAATAGAATACAGGCAGACATAAAAAAGATTATTCACCATGGCCAAATTAGCTTTATCCCTGAAATGCAGCAATGGTTGAACATACACAAGTCAATAAACGCAATCAACCACATAAATGTACTTGAAGAAAACAAAAAACAAAAAACAAAAACTCATGATCATCTTAATGTTTGGATGGAAGCTCCACCTCAACCTCTGGTACTCTGGCTTCCCTATACTCAAAGAGTCTGGAATGTTCTGGTAGAAGCTCCATTTCAGCCCCTGGCAACCTGGCATCCATATACCGAAAGAGTCTGGAAGGTTCTGGTGGAAGATCCATCTCAACTCCCCTCCCCAATTTTTTTCCCCAAGCCTGCCCCTTCAAAGCCTGCCAAACTTGGCTCCTCCCCCAGAGAGGCTTCAGACCACTCCCACAGGGTATTTAAACTGCATCCCAGAAAACAGACACGTGGTTTTTCTGAGCTCTTGTCCCTGTCATCTGGGGGGGGGGGGGAGTGGGGTGGAGAATCACCCGGGAACACTTTACCCATTAAACTGGGGCTTTTTCTAATTTGGTCTGATTTGGATTGCTGCATCAGCAGAGAGGCTTATTGGGGTGCAAAAACCTTTCACTTAATAGATGATAAAAAAAAAAAAAAGAAAACCTTTAACAAAATCCAACATGCTCTCATGATAAAAGTCCTATAGAATGTAGGACTAGGCACCAACACCGGTAAATAGGCATGGGCCAGCATGTCTTTGGGCTAGAGAGCAGGACGTCCGTCTTTGGGTCATAAGCGATCGTGGTGATGATTACCTGGGAGCGAAATAAAAATGGGTGATGTTGAGAAAGGCAAGAAGGTTTTTGTTCAGAAGTGTGCTCAGTGCCACACTGTGGGAAAGGGAGGCAAGCTTAAGACTGGACCAAATCTCCATGGTCTGTTTGGGAGGAAGACTGGTCAGGCTGCTGGATGCTTGTACACAGATGCCAACACGAACAAAGGCATCACCTGGGGAGAGGACACCCTGATGGAGTATCTAGAGAATCCCAAAAAGTACATCCCTGGAACAAAATGATCTTCGCTAGAATTAAGAAGAAGGGAGAGCCAGGCAGTGGTGGTGCACGCCTTTAATCCCAGCACTCGGGAGGCAGGGCAGACAGATCTTTGTGGGTTCAAGGCCAGCCTGGTCTACAGAGCGAGATCCAGGAAAGGTGCAAAGCTACACAGAGAAACCCTGTCTCCCCCGCCCAAAAAAAAGAAGAAGAAGAAGAAGGGAGAAAGGGCAGACCTAATAGCTTATCTTAAAAAGGCTACTAATGAGTGATTCCACTGACTTATTTATTACAAAACAAATGTCTCATGGCTTTTAATGTGTACCATAATTTAATTCATACACCAAAATTCAGATCAGGAATGGCTAACAATGTTTTTGTTGGGACGGTCCTGATTTAAGTAAAACTGACTTGTAGTAAAGTGGATATGATCTTTTTTAAAAATAACAATTCCAGTCACATACTATCACAGCTCTCCTTTTCTCAAGATTGGATTGGATTTATTAAAGTTCTACTTTCCACAAAGATGGGGTGTCACTTCAAGCCTATTGAATGGTTTTATATTTAAATTTATATAATTGGGAATATGAATATGTTTAAACACTGGGAAAATTCTATCACTGTCTCAGGAACGAGAAGACTCACCTGTAATTCAGTTTGTATTCACTGGCCTGTTATAGACAATGGCTACACATCAGGAAGTAACTGTCTATTCTTGACTTGATGATGTCATTTTAATTAGAATTCCCTGTCAAAAGATGCTGCCTTTTACCATTGAAAGGCACTTACTGTGATCTATGTATCACAGTAAAAGATTAAAAAAAAAAAAAGAATGTAGGACTAGAGGAAACATACCTTAAAATAAAAGCTGTATATGAGAAACCCACAGTCAGTATCATACTAAATGGAAAAAGAAAGCTTAAAGCAATTCCACTGAAGTCAGGAACAAGACAAAGATATCAAATATCCCACTCCTCTTCGATATTATGCTTGAAATACTAGATAGAGCAATAATGCAACAGGAGGAAATTAAAGGGCTACAAACAAGAAAACAAGTCAAACTACCACTATTTGCAGATGATATAGAATGACACACTAGAGATCCTGAAAATTCTACCAGAAAACTTATAGAAACGATCAATTTAACAATGTAGTGGGAAACAGAATCAACTTGCACAAATCAAGAGCTTTTCTATACATCCCAAACAAACATACAGAGAAAGATCATGGCCACACTCCCATTTATGATAGCCTCAAAGGAAATAAAATATCCAGGAATAAACCTAACCCAGGAAGTGAAGGGCATCTACAACAAAAATTTTAAACTTCTGAAGAAAGAGAGAGTGAAGAAAGACACTGGAAAATGGAAAGGCGTTCCATGTTCATGGACTGGTAGAATTAATATTGTGAAAAATGGTTATTTTACCAAAAGCTATTTACAGATTCAGTGCAACCCCAACCAAAATCTCCATCTCATTCTTTACAGAAACAGGAAAAAAGAAAAAAAAACAACCTACCCTAAAATTCATATTGAACCACAAGAGACCCTGGATAGCCCAAAAAATCCTGAGTAAAAAGAAGAGTGATGGAGGAATTACCATTCCAGACCTTAGGGTTCCTCCCTTGATGTAAGTCTTTGAATTTAGGCTCTATGCTTTACACTGTGGTATATTTTGATACTTCATCCTTGTTACAACTCATCTAAAATGTGAAAAATCCAAGTCTATTTTTTAATAAGCAAGATGAAATTCCTGGTGCTGTCTCACACTTCGGCATAAGCTGTTAGCAGAACTCTCTGGAAGTAAGGCAACTTCTTACAACACTACTCAGAGGGGAGGGGAGGAAGAAAGGTGGGGACAAGAATGGTTGAGCTGGCCCAAGCTGCAGGAATAGGGTTAAAGATGCTCTCCAGCCAGTGACTTTGCCCGTTTCCAGTGGTACTCAGAGCCTCGGACACCCACGTAAGGCCAAAGGGCTTTCCTGTATGCTGGGAATTTTGATGTACCGCAGCCTTGGGGAGGCACTTGGCACCCACTATCTCACACTCCGAGGAAATAGGGCACTGAGTTCCAATTGGCCTGGCCATTAGGGCTAACTAATAAGGCTAATTAAAGTACAGGGGACATCTGACCTAAGAGTACATCCAAGTTACCAGTGTTGACTTCATATGAAGAGTGCTGAACACTGCATCATCCACCCTCGGGCTCACGTAAATTCTTATTTTTTTTTTAAGTGCCACGTCTCCTTCAAAATACACATATTTTTGCATATTAACACTTCTTTAATTGGGATATGCCTACAATTTGTCATCCATTTAATGAACACAGTTGGTTTTCCTGGAAAGATTTTAAGTCAATAGCACATCTTCTTAGAGCCACACAAGTCAAGGAATCAAAGTGACCGATCCCTCTGCACAAGCCGTGGTCTGTGTACTCGGTCCTCAGAGGGCATTAGTTCATCTGGCCGTGTCTTGGCTCACAGTCCACAGAGGCTGTCCACAGGAACTCTGCAGAGGATGAAGGAGAGGAACACAACTCCTAGGACATGGTCAAAAAAGTCTTCAGCTCACTGCAGTCTACTGACTGGGTTCTCTGGTAATGCCAGAGTACTGAGAGCTCAAAAGAGAGAGGGATCTGAGGGCTCTGGGGGGTTGACAGAGGTACCTGAAGGGGAGAGCACAAAGATAACACATCTACTCAATCAGATGGCCACAAGCCAGCCCTGCACTGTTTTGGCTTTCTCTTTCCCTCTGCTTTGCCCAGACTAAAAGGCCTGAGACCTTGGACTGCCTTCACATCCTCCACGGGAAATGTTGCTGTCATTATTAGACTCATCCTCTGAAAGGGGATAAAATAGTAAACCAGGACATCAAAGGGCCAAGTCCATCATTGTTGTTGCTCTCTGACTTTCAGCCAAATGTGTTTCTGACCAACGTGTTTTTCTGAGCATATACCACTGTTAAATGTCCTGGCATCGCCAAGTACTCTCATATTAACACACCTTAGCATAAGCATTGCTTTAAACTGTATCATTTATTTATCTCATTTGAATATTCTCACTATTCTATGAAAGGAACAAATTTTGGTTGCTCCCCGTTCACTTACTTGGAGGGGACCCTCTTGTTATTTACTGCATAGATAAAAAGGGAGACACTGCAATTCAGTGTGTGTGTGTGTGTGTGTGTGTGTGTGTGTGTGTGTGTGTGTGTG
>CABHPH010148089.1:0-25836 GCA_902168325.1 Peromyscus nudipes | reverse complement strand
TCTTTCTTTCTTTCTTTCTTTCTTTCTTTCTTTCTTTCTTTCTTTCTAGAATATATAGCATACCCAAACTTATGGGAAACAATGAAGGTTGTTCTAAGAGGCAAGTTCATAGCATTAAGTGCCTACATGAAAAAAAATCTGGAGGCCGGGCGTTGGTGGCGCACGCCTTTAATCCCAGCACTCGGGAGGCAGAGGCAGGCAGATCTCTGTGAGTTCGAGGCCAGCCTGGGCTACCAAGTGAGCTCCAGGAAAGGCGCAAAGCTACACAGAGAAACCCTGTCTTGAAAAACCAAAAAAAAAAAAAAAATCTGGAGAGATCTCATATTAGCAACTTAACAGCATACCTGAAAGCTCTAGAACAAAAAGAAATAATCACACCAAGAGGAGTAGATGGCAGGAAATCATCAAACTGAGGGCTGAAATCAATAAACAAAGAGAACAGTAAAGAGAATCAATGAAACAAAAAATTGATTCTTTGGGAAGATCAAAGAGATAGATAAACCTTACCCAAGCTAACTAAATGTGGAGAGAGAATATGTAGTTGGAAGTTTCCTCCTGTCCCACTCAGCACTGAGATCCCACAGCTGCTTATAAAATAATCACTCAGAAGCTTATATTAATTATAACTGCTTGGCCATTTGCTCAGGCTTATTACTGACTAGCTCTTACACTTAAATTAACCCACAATTCTTATCTATGTTTAGCCATGTGGCTTCGTACCTTTTCTCAGTTCTGCCTTGTCATCTTGCTTCCTCTGTGTCTGGCTGGCAACTCCTGACTCAGCTCTTTCCCTTCCCAGAATTCTCCTCATCTGCTTATCCCACCTATACTTCCTGCCTGGCTACTGGCCAATCAGCATTTTATTTATCAACCAATCAGAGCAACACATATTCACAGCATACAGAATGACATCCCACAGCAAGAATAACCAAATTAACAAAACCAGAAGCAAAAAAGAGGGAATCACAACAAACACCAAGGAAACCCAGAGAATCATAAGGACATACTCTAAAAATCTGTACTCCAAATTGGTAAATCTAAAAGAAATGGATAATTTTCTCTGTGCATACGACTTACCAAAGTAAAGTCAAGATCACATAAGCAATTCAAACATACCTATAGCCCCTAGTAAAATAGAAGCAGTCGTTAAGTCTCCCAACCAAAAAAAAGCTCAGGGCCAAATGGTTTTAGTGCAGAATTCTACCAGACTTTCAAAGAAGAGTTAACACTAATACTCCTCAAATTATTCCACAAAATAGAAACAGAAGGAACATTGCCCAATTCATTTTATCAGGCTACAGTTACCCTGATACCCAAACCACATAAAAATCCAACAAAGAAAGAGAATTACAGACCAATTTCCCTTATGAACATAGATGCAAAAAAAAAAACTCAATAAAATAATATGCTTGCAAACCAAATCCAAGAACACCTCAAAAAGATAATCCACCATGGTTAAGTAGGCTTCATTCTAGAGATACAGAGATAGGTTAATATATGAAAATCAATAAATGCAATCTACCATATAAACAAAATGAAAGAATAAAAACCACATGGTCAACTCATTGGACATAACTAAATATAATAAAGGCAGTTTACAGCAATCTCATATCCAATAACAACTTGAATGGAGAGAATTTCAAAGCACTTCTCAGCTGTGATTAAAATACTATAAGTTCAAAATGTAAGTTATAAATCCCAAAGCACTAAAATATTAGAGACCCATAGCCAACAAGGAAGATAAGACGTTGTGATGTTTTCCTGATGTGTTATCTTTACTACACTAAACTCTGAGGACAGAAAGCAAAGCAGGAGTTACAGTTCAACACACCACACACACACATTCCCCCTCTCTGTCCCTCTCTATCTCTCCCTCTCTCTCTCTGTCTCTCCCTCTCTCTCTCTCTCTCTCTCTCACACACATGCTTATACTCTCATCTACCCCTCTCTCTCCCTCCTTCTTTCTCTCTTTCTCTCTTTCTCACACACACACTCCACACATGTTCTCTCTCTCACACACACATACTCACACACACATGCTCTCTCACACACACATACTCACATACACATGTTCTCTCTCACATACACATACTCATACACACATGCTCTCTTTCACACACATACATACTCACACACACATGCTTTCTCTCTCACACACACACACATGCTCACACACACATGCTCTCTCTCTCACACATACATACTCACACATACATGCTTTGTCTCACACACACATGCTCACACACACATGCTCACATACACATGCTCTGTCTCTCACACACACATACTCATACACACACATGCTCTCTCTCTCTCTCACACACACACATACTCATACACACACATGCTCTCTCTCACACACACAAACTCACACACACACATGATCTCTCACACATACATGCTCTCTCTCACACACACATGCTCACACACACATGCTCTCTTTCACACACACATACTCACACACACATACTCTCACACACACATACATACTCACACACACACACATGCTCTCACACACACATGCACACACACACACACATGCTCACACATACACACACACACACACACACACACACAGCCCTTTTCTCAGTTATTTCATCAAAGGCTAATCTAATGGCGGCTGTAAGGGATTTTGCAGATGTAATTAATATCCCTAGCCAGTTGACTTTATGTATAAGAGATTATCTTGGTGAGACTGATCTTATCAGTGGAGGAATTTAAAATAAGCTTACTCTGTCTCTGAGGTAATTTGAGAGAGAGGATAGGCCTATAATTATTCTTCCCCTTTAGATTGCCCTGTCTATAGAGTGTGTGTGGGGTGTGTGTGTGTGTGTGTGTGTGTGTGTGTGTGTGTGTGTGTGTTTCTCATCTGCTCATGATCTCTTCTTGATTACCGGACACGTGTCTGTCACACTTCCTTTACCAATGCCACAGTCAGCTAAGCTGGGACTCACAACTCAGTTTGCCTGCCTTCCAATTTTGGTGTTCACATGTGTGCCCATGCATGTATGTTAACATGTGTGTGCATGAATGTGCACAAGTCTGTGTGTGTTGTGCACATGCCTGTGCATTCTGCTGATGTTCTTCAATAGCTGAACACTGGATGACACAAAGGGAATAAAAACTCAATGCAAAAGGAAATTATGTTCTTAAAGGACCCCAAATAAACACTTCCAACTTGTGGACCACAAAAAAATAAAACTTTAGCCCTATAAGTAACTTAGGAAATTGGACTAATAGTGTAAAAATTTCTCACAAAGACAGTCCTAGCCTTGGAAATTTTTAATGGTGAAGTCTATCACATATTTATAAAAATAAATAATACTCTACACATTTTCAACCTTCCTAATGCTGCAACCCTTTAATACAGTTCCTCATATCATGGTGACCCCAACCATAAAATTATTTTTGTTGCTGCTTCATAACTGTAATTTTGCTACTATTATGAGTTGTAATGTAAATATTTGATATTCAGGATATCTGATATGCGACCCATGTGAAAGGGTCGTTCAACCCCCAAAGGGGTCTCGACCCACAGGCTGAGAACAAACTCAGAAAATCACAAAGGAAGAAAGGCTTCCTAACCTCTCCTTGAAGTCAGGTTACATTGTCATCAAAACCAAACCAAGGTATTACCAGGCAAAAGAAAAACCATACACCAATGTTCCTTATGAGCAGAAACTTTACAAAGACAACTGTAACCAATCAAATCCAATAATATATATCCAGGATAGCACTTCACAGCCAAGTAGAATTTATTCTTAAAAAACACAGGATTGATGTACTACTTGAAACCCAACTGTGCAATTCTAGAGATTCTAGCCAGTGCAATAAGACCAGAAAACTAAACAAAGATATTATGACTTGAAGCAATGGAATCTACAAAAAAAATCTTCCAGAATTACTGAGTTTAGCAAAGAAAATACAAGGTCATACAAAGGTAATTTGTAATTTCATATACTAACAAACACTTAGAAAATAAAATTAAGAAGCCAATGATATTTCCAGTAGCATCAGAATATAAAATGTTTAATGATATATCTGAAAAATAAGATGTGTATGATCTATATAATGAAGATCCAATCATTGAGAAAAATTTAAAGATCTAAATAAATGGATAAATGCCTTTATTCATAGATTTGGAGACTCAGATTTATCAAAGAATCAATTATCTCCAAATTGATGTATAAATTCAATTCAATCAAAATTCCCGAAAGTTTTGTAGAAATTCATGGCTGATTCTAAAGCCACATGAAAATACAAAGGATATGGAAAACATAAAGAACTCAGAAACAGGACAAGATTTGAAGGGATCCCATTTCATGGCTGATTATAAAACTGCCTTTTATAAGCCCGCCAGCCTAGCTTCCTGTCCCACAGGCTCCTTTTCCTCATGGTGCTGGAAGCAACCATGGAGCAGATGCAGAGACCCACAGCCAAACATCAGGCAGAGAGAAAGCCCAAATTGGAGACCTCCATCTGGCCCCTACCCTTTGAGCTTGAGCAACCCCATAGAAGAGGGGGAGAAAGAATTGTAGGAGAGAGAGGGGTTGAGGACACCAAGAGAACACAGCCCACAAAATCAATTAAGCAGGCCTCACAGGGCTCACAGAGTCAGAAGCAACAACCATAGACCCTACATGGATCTTAGCTAAGTCCTCTGCATGTATGTTATAGTTGTTAGCTTGGTGTTTTTGTGGGGAGTGGAGGTATCTCAGACTCTTTTCCCTGCTCTTGGGACCCTTTTCCTCCTACTGGGATTCCTTGCCTAGCCCTGATATGAGGTTTTGTATCTAGTCTTATTGTTGTTATACCGTACTTGATTGATATGCCTGGGAGGTCTGCTCTTCTCTGAAGGGAAACAGAGGAGTGGATCTGGGGGAGAGAAGTTGGAGGAGGGGCTGGGAAAGTGAAGGAGGAGAAACTGCGGTCAGGATATATTGTATAAGAGATAAATAAATAAATCTACCTTTGACATCGAAACAGACAAATAGATTGGAAGACAAGAAATAGACCCATGTATTAGTGGGCAACTGAACTTTCATAGCAATACACAGGTAACAGAGTCTGGAAAAGGCTGACTTTTCAACAAATCCTGCTGGACAGTAGATATGCACAGTCGACACAAATGAACACACACACACACACACACACACACACACCACTTTGGTCCATTCTTAATGTCCCATGAAATACTTACCTAAATGAAATATCAAAGCTATAGAACTCTAGAAGAAAACATAAGAGAAATAAATCTATGTGTTTTGACATGCTTTTTTTAAATTTGTAAACACAACTTTCTCAAAGTTAAAAACTTTTGTTTCTTTGAAATTCACTATTAGTAGAATGGAAAGGTAAGCTACAGAGTGGAGGGAAATGTTTTATAACTCCAACAAACTTAAAATTCAATAATAAGAAAAAAAATCAACCCAAGCTTGATGCACTCCAGAAGCTGAGACAGGAGGATGGCAAGTATGATACCATCTTGGGCTAGAGCATGAGCTTCTGCCTAAAATACAAAAATCAAAAAGTGAGAAAAATGATCAACAATTAGTTTGCTTCTCTGTTGTTGTGATGAAACACTGACCAAAAGCACCGTGGGGCAGGAGAGGCTTTCACTTACAGGCTATGGGTCCATCATCAAGGAAAGCAAAGGCTGCAGCCTGGGGCAAGGACTGAAGCAGAGACAAGGCAGGAACATAGCTTACCTGTTCATTTCCCATAACCTGTTCATCTTACCTTCTTATACAACCCAGGACCGTCTGCCCACAGTTAGCTGATCCCTCCCACATCAGTCATTAATCAAGAAAATGTCCCAATGGGCGTACCCAGAGACCAATCTGATGAAGGCAAGTTCTCAGTTGACATTCCCTATTCCCAGGTGAGTCCAGATTGACCCAAGTTAAACAGCACTATTAAACCAGTGATATCCTGGCTGCAGTATTTTATATATTTTATAAATACTCAAGGTACAGAAGAGACGGATCATCAGTCAAGAAAACGTGGTGCTGTTGCAGAGTGCTGGAGTTCAGCTCCTAACACCCATGAATGGTAGCTCACAACTGCCTGTAACTCCAACTCCAGGAAGTCCAACCCCTCACCTAGCTTCTGTGGGCACACACATGCATGTACATGTGCTAAGACACAGAAATGCACACATACTCATAAAAATATCAATCTTCAAAAATGTTAAGTGTTCAATGTCATTAGTCATTCAGATGCCTGAATGAAAATCGCCATGACTTACTACTGCAAACTCGTAGGTGGCTAGCGTTAAAGATGAGCAAATGATGACAAGTTTCTGGAAGAGGCGGAAATCTTCTGTACTGAGATCACACTTGGAACACTACATGCTACAACCGCTTCAGAAATAGCCTGGCAATTTCCCCCGAAGTCAAGCTTACACCGGCTGGAGGAAGGATGAATCATCTCATACCTCGGTTCACCTACAAAGGCTTGCATACAATGTTCATGGAAGCGTTACTATAGTAACCCCACACTGAAACATCTACTGACAGATGAATGAGTAACACGGTGTGTGACTAACAGGATGGAATGCCACTCAATAATTAAATGGACTGAACTTCTGGTACACTCAAAAATGTGCTTTCAAGGATGGACACTAAAACGCATAAAATTAATTTAAAAAATATACTTAGCCCAATATATCTAAAACACTTTCAATTTTACACACAACAAATACACAAACTACCAATATAAATTGAACATGGATAATTATGACTGAAGTTGAACACCTGCTCCTCAGTCATGTGAGCCACTTTCCCCAACCGTTCTCACGTGGTGCATGGCTACTATGTGAGAGAATGCAGATTTGAACCATGAGCGAACACTCCAGAGTCATAGTGCCATCTGTATTGATGTGAAAACAAAGCCCCATGTCCCTTCACCACCTACCACAGATGACCGAAGCTTCCATACATAGTAACAAAAAAGTGAGGCAGCCACATCTTTTCTCCTCTCTGTGTCTTAACACCTCATTTTTAGAAAGAGATTGCAGGGGGCACGTGGGAAGCAGCTGGGTATGTTCTACTGGTCCTGGTTCTTCAGACTCATCCTCCCTCACCATTGGAAGGGCCCCAAGCTCCCTGAGAATGGCCATTTATTTCTGTGAGTTGTGGCTCCCCCAGCTCAGTCGAAAGCGAAGCTCCCATGCTCCAGAGGCACTTTACAATCCCACAGAGGCTTTCCATCTCCCACTACAGGGACGTTCTTACAGGAAAAGCTACCCCATTGGAGCTCTCTTTTATTATTGTTGTGTTTTGAAATTTAGCCAGCTGTCTAGTGGTTTCCACAAGGTTTTTTTATACCCCTTAGTTTTGGCTAATCCACCCACCCGTTATCCGCCCCCACTTCCCTTCACCCACAATAGTGGCATGACTATTAGGGGATAACTAACTGCTTTCTGGTTGCATATGAGGCCTGCTGCACAGAAGAGAACTTTATCCCTGGTGCTGTAATCCTGATAAAGAACCTGCCATTGTTATTTACCTAAATGGTCACACTGTCAAAATGCCTTCTAAGTATTTACATTTATAGACATAGATCTGGGCTGCTGTCAGCCATGGTCTGAGAAGCTTCTTCACGCTGTGGGCAGCAGTCAATGGAGAGAAGACTAACTGGTCAAAATGTTGAGAATAGGAGAGAGAGTGCTCAGTCCTAAACAGCACATCTGTATCACATCTATATCACTCCCACACACCAAGGCTCAGGGACCACCACACAAGAGGAGGCTGTAAACACTGTCTTATAGACATAGTAGAGGTGTCAAAGGCATGGACTCACAGTAGCTGTGGTTGCCTACAGAGCCCTGCACAAGATCAAACCAGCCCAAAACTTGGCATTAGTGGTGAAATGATCTCGAGGCCCTCCTGAGAAGCTGTCACAGTGGATAGCTGCTGAGGGAAAGAAGGAGAGCCGCTCTTGTGTGAGAATGTGGGAGGTTTCCCATGCTCCAGCGGATGGCCCCACACCTAGGCACATGTGGGCAGCACTAACTGGGCCTAGTGGGTGTATTAGTCAGGGTTCTCTAGAGAAACAGAACCGATAGAATATATCAATGGGATCTATTTGAGTGAGAGCAAGCAGACAAAAAGCAAGAGCTTCCTTCTTCCATGTCCTTTAGCTGAGCTTCCACAGGAAGGTGTGGCCCAGATTTATGGTGGGTTTTCCCACCTCAAATGATTCAGTCAAGAAAATTCCTCAGAAGTGTACCTAGCTGCTCAGGTTTTAGTTAATTTCAGATGTAGTCAAGTTGACAACCCAAGAATAGCCATCCCAAGTCCACCCCTTGTCAACTTGACACACAATCGTAGCTCCTTATGCCATGCTTAATTTCAAAACGAAAATAACCAGGTCATAATTATGCCTAACATGGTATAACTATCTATCCCACATACAACTGCAAATGCATTATATATTTAACCAGGTCAGAGGGTTATAAAAACAACAACAAACAAAAAGAAAACAATGATGTGAATTCTGGGAGGTGGATGTGTTTGGGGCGATAATGGAGGGAATTGGAGAGAGGAAATGGGGGCGGGTATTGATCATATCTAGTAAGACCTATTTCATCATACACATGTATGAAATTCTCACTAATAAAGAAAAGAATTCTTAGAAGTTAAAACTGCCTGAGGCTTCAACACCTTCTCAAATAAACCCTGTGTTACCCTCTCCACTGGAGAATGCATACCCCTGGAATGCACTTCCACCCAAACAGTGGATGAGACATAAAGTGAGAGAGACTTCCTAGAGAAATCCAACAGTTACATGTACCTGGTCACCGAGTCAGCCCAGGGCAGGTGGGTCAAAGCCTGGCATTAGTAACGCAGAGGTGCTCAGTTCTTCAGTTTGTATTTGATGAGCAGTTTATAAGGTAAGCGTTGTCTACACACGCTTGCTGTGGCTCTACTGGCTGGTTTGTGTGTCAACTTGACACAAGCTAGAGTCATCAGAGAGGAAGGAGCCTCAGCTGAGGAAATGCTTTGATGAGATCCAGCTGTAAGGCATTTTCTCATTTAGTGGTCGTTGAGGGAGGGCCCAGCCCATGGTGGGTGGTGCCATCTCTGGGCAGGTGATCCTGGGTCTATAAGAAAGCAGACTGAGCAAGCCAGGGGAAGCAAGCCAGTAAGCAGCTCCCCTCTATGGCCTCTGCATCAGCTTCTGCTTCTGGGATCCTGCTGTTTTGAGTTCCTGTCCTGACTTCCTTCAGTGATGAACAGCAATGCTGAAGTGTAAGCCTAATAAACCCTTTCCTCCCCGACTTGCTTTTTGGTCACGGTGTTTCGCTGCAGCAATAGAAACCCTAACTAAGACAGTGGCTCTTCCTTTTATTTCCCTACACGGAAAGGCAGGCCCATCAGTGCTCAACAAGAGAAACACTGTTATTGGGTCCCAGTTTTTATCTGTGTCATGGGGCAATCTTCACGGGGTTTGCTTTCTAAGACATTTTTCTCAACAACTAAAATGAGATTCTGAGCCCTCTCCTGCCATCTCTCTCCTGCATGGCCCTTCCCAGTTCACTTCTCCAAACGCTGTGGGTGGGCCCTTCTCATCTCCCTGTAGTTGGACTTTCTTTTCAGACTTCCTTTTGGGCTGCCAGCTCCCAAATACTTGAGACTTATTATTAATTATGAAAGCTTGCCCTTTATCCCCAACTAGCTCTCATAACTTAAATTAACCCATTTATATTAGTCTACATTCTGCCACATCACTTGTTACCTATCTTCCATAATGTACGTCCAACTTCCTCAGTGTCCCACTGGGGTCTCCTGTGCACTTAGATTCATCCAGAGTTCCTCTCTCTGCCCAGAAGTCCTGCCTATTCTCTCCAGTCTAGCTATTGGCCATTCAGCTCTTTATTAAACCAATCACAACAATATATCTTCATACAGTGCAAACAAATAGCATGCAACATTTCCCCCTTTTTGTCTAAATGAAAAGGAAAGGTTTTAACTCTAACATAGTAAAATAACATAGTATACAATAAGAAAATTATCAAGTAAGGATTACATTCAAAATGTCAAGTCCATTTGTATTTGGCAAATTTTGAGAAATTTCTTTATTGGCTATCCTATCTTAATGAGTCCAAAGTTTTATATCGAAACCATTTTCTATCATAACTTGTATTGCCATCCTAAAAATACCTTTTTAGACCTTAAAACATCTTCTTAGATAAACAACAACTTAAGCTTTGATGTCTCTCAATCTCAAAAACTTTACATCTTTTTTGTAAGTTTCTTTTCTGAATTTGGTAACAAAGAAAACTGTAAAACTATAACTATCTCATCTTCAACTCCATCAGAGACCCAAAAAGGATATAATATTACCTAAGTAAACAGGAAGTGCAGAGCAAGCAACTTCCAAAACTATAAAAATGACAAAGACATCTGGCTGCCTGAACAGTCACCCAAGGTTCTTCTGCATATTGGGGCATCCATCTTATGCCCACAGGACTAGAATATCTGACACACTTCTCTGTGAAGCAAAAATTTTTGAAGGACTGTCCTACCTTGTTTTGGCAAAGTTCGACAGTCACCTTCTTTTATGTTCTATTTGTTCAATTTGGACAGCATACTGTCGGTAGTTGAGGCAAAGACAGTTTCTTGACCAGTGGCTAACTTTGCCACAATGAAAGCAAACCCCATGTGGAGGTTCTTCAATGCCCATCATCCTTTTTTTAAGTAAATTGGTGCTGCCAGAAGCTGATGTGTATTATTGTCATGAAAAGTCTTATATTATTAAAACATCTTAAATGACATATTACATAGATCTCTGAAATGTTTGAAGACCATCTATCTATCTAAAACAAATCTATGTTTGACCCTGAAAAAATACCTAACATGACTACAAGTTTGATTGTTATAAATGACTAACAACAAACCTGCATTTTTTAAATTATCCTAAATAGTTTATAATAATAGCTTTCAAGGACTAGAACTACACATTACATTTTTAAATGAGCTGCATAGGTACAAAACCTTAAACAAGAATAAAAACATACATATAGTATGTTATAACAAAAATAACCTTAAATTTCTATCAATATACAAAAATTCATACCAAGGTAAGATATTTGATATTAATAATTGCTTTTTAGTTTAAAAGGATATTCAATAATCTACCCTTTTATTCTATCATTCCTATATTTCCCCTTTCTTATATTCTCAGAAAGAGATCCCTGAATCTAACCTCCTTTGCTTAGTTTCCTCCCTGACCATGAATGATAACAACCTGCAATTAACCTCCCTAAACAATGATAAACATCCATAACCCACCAAACAACCAAAACCACCTACCCTACCTCTTGAAAATGTGGATGTCATGTTCTCTAGACTGCTTTCTGCTGGGGGCAGTAACATCTTTAGGGGACCCTGAGATAATTGGGATAATGATCAAGTCCTGGGAAAGCTAACTGTATCATTTGTTGTCCAGTCTCTGTGTGATGAGAAAGTGTAGGGCTTATCTGAAGTCCTGGCTAGAGTAGTCTGTGAGGCTGGACCATCTCAGCTAGCGGCTTCAAAGTTGTTCTGGATACAGATTGTTGAGGAAACTTCACCAGAGGCATTCTGAGAGGTTGGATCACTGGAGCTACTTGACTTCAGTGGTATCTGGTCCTTTTTTTTTCTGAAAACACACAAAATTTTAAAGGTAACGTACATACCTGCATTAACACAAGTATGGAATTGCAGTGTACACAAGTCAGTTAAAGATGATTTTTTTTGTTTGAGCAGGTAAAAGGCATCTGTCAACATTATAAGTCTGTTTGGACTGTATAACCAAATTATCATGAGGACTCTGTAGCCAACAAGATTTATCATGTCTGTCTTAGTTAGGGTTTCTATTGCTGCAATGAAACAGCATGACCAAAGAGCAAGTTGGGGAGGAAAGGGTTTATGAGGCTTACACTTCAGTGTTACTGTTTATCCACTGAAGGAAGTTAGGACAGGAACTCAAACAGGGCAGGATCCCAGGGGCAGGAGCTGATGCAGAGGTCATGGAGAGGTGTTGCTTACTGGCTTGCTTCCCCTAGCCCACTTCTTATAGAACTCAGGACCACCTGCCCAGGGATGCACCACCCACCATGGGCTGGGCCCACCCCAGTTGATCACTAAATGAGAAAATGCCTTACAGTTGGATCTCATCAAGGCATTTCCTCAGCTGAGGCTCCTTCCTCTCTGATGACTCTAGCTTGTGTCAAGTTGACAAACAAAACCAGCCAGTACAATGTCTCAACCAGTCTCAGAGCTGGTCCCATGTTTCCATCAACTTATACATCGCCTGTCTTATAGTTTTTCTTGGCTTATTTTTTTTCATGTCTGCAGCCAAGATTTCCAGGAGGTCTCACCCAATCAAATTTTATCTTTATTAATTTTTAAGAAATCCATAACTTTTTGTTTCTTGTGGTAACAAAAGCATAAC
The DNA here is from genome assembly GCA_902168325.1 of Peromyscus nudipes. Taxonomy (NCBI): domain Eukaryota; kingdom Metazoa; phylum Chordata; class Mammalia; order Rodentia; family Cricetidae; genus Peromyscus; species Peromyscus nudipes. The sequence continues at coordinate 13,395 of CABHPH010148089.1, read as the reverse complement.
TTCTCCTCCAACGCAATACATTTTCTGACTTTCATTCTGAAGTTGAGACATTCTTAAAATATATAGGCTGGTTTAATTCAGCCATTTTCATAATCCAATGTCTCTTAGCACCTTCCACTAAAACTCAATGGTAAAAATACATACAGAATACAGCACAAGTTAATAGGGAAGAAAAGCAAGCAGGAGGATGTATGAAAGCTAAGATCTTTGTTATCTGTTGAGTTCAAGCCCACTCCCAAACAACCCAAATCACGGACCTCCCGAAATTTCCCCCTTTCTTCCAGACTTCAAATCTGAGAGTGCATGTACCCTGAAGACTCCAATGTTCTGAGCAGACCCAATGCCCAGCCTCTTCTCAATTCTAGCCTGATTTCTACCACAGGTGATTGAGAGGCCAGCATAATTAATAAGTTACCTCAAAGGAAACACTTGGACAGTTTGATACTCACCCCCTGCAATTTGAGGAGCAAGAGCTTGACTCACACACATTTGTACAGGCAAAAGTCAGGATGTTGTCACCAGCTGGTACCTGTGCCTGCAGACAGAGGGTAAGGTGGGAAGTGACTGAAATCGTTGCCCTTAGAAGTCAGACCCTGGCCGGGCGGTGGTGGCGCACGCCTTTAATCCCAGCACTCGGGAGGCAGAGGCAGGCGGATCTCTGTGAGTTCGAGGCCAGCCTGGGCTACCAAGTGAGTTCCAGGAAAGGCGCAAAGCTACACAGAGAAACCCTGTCTCGAAAAACCCAAAAAAAAAAAAAAAAAAAAAAGAAGCCAGACCCTGGAGTTTTGGAAAGGGCTGTGCTTGAGATCTGAATGTGGAGGAGCAATTATCAACATCTGTGCCAGCAGAGATTGCAGTCAGCAGTAACAGGAAACACTGGGCTATTTCTGTGCCTCAGCACATACCTGGAGCACTATTCAGTCCAGTGTGAGCATATGTTGAGGTTGACCAGTTGCTGATGGGATGTTGAGCCAAAGTGGGGTTGCACAGGAAAATGATAATGGTATCATGATGGCCTCAATGTTTCCACACACTGAATCAGGGGTGTTAAGATAAACATTTAATGTCCTACTTTCCCACCTGTTCAGGGGGCTTAAAAACAATCTAGAACACGTTAGCACAGCCTTGAATGACAAGACAAAGTTCAGTTTTGAAGATAAGATGGCAAAATCCCAAGAACATCATTAAATCAGAATAAGCCTTGTTCTCACCCAAGACATTCCCTGCAATGAACTTTTACTATAGCAACAATGTTCCCTGGAGGCTTATTGGGTGGAAGGATAATCCATGGGCAAAGTTCAGATATTTCTGGTTTTCAGGTATTTCTATGGTCATAACTCTTTTTTTAGAAAGGGCTGGAGAGATGGTTCAGAGATAAAGATCACTGGCTGCTCTTTCAGAGGATCATGGTTTGATCCCCAGCACCTAAGCAACAACTCCTAACCACCTTTAACTCCAGTCTATGGTGATCTGACACCCTCCTCTATACCCCTTCTAGACTCTGTGGGCATTGTATGCATGTATTGCTCGGACATACATGCAGGCAAAACACCCTTGTACACAAAATGATAAAATAAAAACAAATTTAAACCCTCTTTTTTTTTTTAAGACAAGTTTCTCTTTGTAGCTTTGCGTCTTTCCTGGGACTCACTCAGTAGCCCAAGCAGGCCTCAAACTCACAGAGATCTGCCTGCCTCTGCCTCCCGAGTGCTGGGATTAAAGGCGTGTGCCACCACCGCCCGGCTAAACTCTCTTATTTACACCAATATATTCTCAATAAACAAGCCTTATTTCCAAGTTCACAAACTCCTTTATAGAAGAGATATACCTGTATTCTGTCATCTGCCTGGATATCTGTAGTGCACCGTTCATAAATGAGTAAAGAAATGACTGTTGGTCTGCAATCCATTTAGCTGTCTGCTCTGCTCAACCCTCAGCTATATGTGTTAGTGATACCACAGTTGTGAGAATAAATTATTAATAATGGAAGGGGATGATTTATGACATTTCTATAGTATATGAAGTATACCAATTGCCTAATCACATGCTCTGCAGGTACCATCAAGCTACAAGAATGAGGCAGAGCTGGTGGGAACAAGGAATGGAATTAAAGTACTAATTAAATAACTTTAAGTCCCAAAGATAAACTGTAGTGAGGTAACCATAGCAATGGGGTACAGTGTTGACCGAGGCTAGGTATACGCCCCAATTAATCACTTAACACTCAGCCTTGTGATAGAAGTACCATAAAATATTGGAAAGGCTGAATGCATCAGAGTTGTACAGTTAGTGAGTGAATGAGCCATGATTTGAAGGCCCAGTTCCTGAACCCAGGTTCTAATTCTGCCTGGGGCCACCTTCATTGCAAGTTAGATATATTTCTAAAATGAGTCAATTTAAGAATGAATATATATAGTCATTATTGTTAGGCATCGTAGAGAAAACAACAGAGTTAAATACCCAAATAGTAACAATGCTTATTCCTCGGTTTAGAGAAGCCACTAAGAAAACATTTTCTGTCCTTTCAAAGGCAGGCCTCTGAGGGTCTATCCCTTCAAGGACTAGATGAGGTCCAGCACCTGTAAGCATTCATCCAGTTCCTCACTCTGCCCATTTGTAGCTTTTTCTAAACAGCAGGAGGATTGGAGAGACTTTGTGTCACAGAAACAGAGTTTTGCACCACTCACTAAACTTTTCAGCCCATGAGTAAACACACATCTCAACTGCAAAATACATGCAGTGGAGCAAAGCCTGTAACGCAGATGGAGGAAGTTTCCAGTGTTTCTAAGTGCATCCCAGTCAATTACCAGCCACCAGGGGGAGACCTTCTGAATGTTTCTGCCTTGTGATCTAGAAACACACACACAAACCCGATCAACTCAGTACAAAAGAAAAGCATGCTGGACCGGGAGAGACAGCCCAGTTAAGAGCACTGGCTGCTCTTGCAGAGATCCCAGGTATGATTCCAGCATCCACATGGTGGCTGTCAATCATCTCTACTACATTCCAAGGAGAGACAGCCCAGTTAAGAGAACTGGCTGCACTTGCAGAGGTCCCAGGTACAAATGACTCCAGCATCCACATGGTGGCTGTCAATCATCTCTACTACATTCTAAGGAACCTGATGCCCTCCCCTGGTCTCTGCAGGCACCAGGCATGCACACAGACATACATGCTAGCAAAATAATAAATAAAAATAATAAAGTGGTTTAAGAAAAAAAGCATCTTGTGTTTAATAAAGCTGGGAGGGAAAAGTCTAGAAATGAATTCTACTCCACATCCTTCCCTTGTGAGCTCGGACGGAGACGACAAGAACAAGGAGGTAAATGATCCCTCTACTCTCTTCCACCCAGAGACTTACCCGTCTGGAAATTGGTCATAAACTCCATAAACTGTAGGTGACACCTCCTTGAGTAATCTACTTGGTAGTGGAACAAATCAAACACTCATAGTGTAGGATTTGAATGCCCGCAGCCCTTCTCTATGGGCTAGTGAAAGCTTTACCATGTCAGGGTGTGGGAGGAGCTCAAATCTGCTCTTGCACGAACAGGATTAGCATAGACAGTGCTGTCTATATTCATTTATTTGGTGTGTCTCACAAAAGTGTTTTCAGGGAACGTGTTTGTTGCTGTTACTAATCTCAATTTGGCAGAGCAATGGAATCTCCCTGGAAGACGAAACAGAACTCAAGAAGCCAAAAGGTGAAGGAAATGGTCCTTATTCCGCACAATGGCAAGGTGACAGCCGTACCTCTCCAGCCCCAAACCCGAACCCAATGAGTATGGATGAATTTGAAAGTGAAACGCTTTTAGTAGCCAGCTTTTATAATTTCATGATGTACTGTGATCATGTTACCAACTGGACAGTTATTCTTTTACAACAGCTTATTTAATTTTATACGTTCAGTGAGTGTGTGTGTGTGTGTGTGTGTGTGTCCTGCACACACATGGGAGTATGCCATAGTGCATGTGTGGAGATCAGAGGAAAACTTGAGAAAATCAGTTCTCTCTTCTCACCATGTGGGTTCTGGGGATCAAATTCAGGGCATCAGGCTAGGTGGCCAGTGCCCTTACTCATTGAATCTTTTATCTGGCTTTTTTTATAACATTTTTTAAGTGCTGTTTGGTATCATTTTACAGATGCACCATCACACACAAATATATAATTTCTTCAAAAAACCTTTTATTATTGTTTCCAGGCTTTCTTCTCCTAAACAGGAGATGGAATAAGAATCTTTGATTCAGCTAAATCTTTGCATGTGGCCTTATTTCCTTAGAATAAAACCCCAAAAGTAGGCTTTCTAGACCTGAGGATATTTTCATATGTAATAATTTTGATACATATTCATGAATTGCCCTTCAAATACACTGTATCAAAATACACTGTATCAGTACAAATCTTGTACTGATGTCTCTTTTCCAGTTGAATACATATTAATGTGTGCTTGAATCCGTGGTTCCTCAGCACGAGGAGAAACACCCTACTTTGATTTGTATTTTTGAACTGCTTACTACCTTTTATAATTCTTCACTTGCAAAGTGCCTTTTATATTTGTCCCTTTTATAATGTTACAGTGTGTTTGTTATTTCTTACTTTACAACATTAAAAAGAACCTAGGGCTGGAAAGGTGGCTCAGCAGTTAAGAGCACTTGCTGCTTTTCCAGAGCACGAGTTTGGCTACCAGCATCCATATTGCTTGTCATAGCTGAAGTTTCTATTGCTATGATAAAGTACCATAACCATAAACAACTTAGGGAGGAACGGATTTGTTTCAGCTTACAACTCTCAGGTCATAGTCCAACACTGTGAGAAGTCAGAGCTGGAACCTGGAGGCAGGAGCTGATGTAGAGGCCACAGAGGAGTGCCGCTTACTGCCTTGGTCCTCATGGCTTGCTCAGTCATCTTATACACCCCAGGAGCACCTACCTGGCACCACTCATAGTGGGCCGGGCCCTCCCACGGCAATTAAGAAAATACTTTGCCAACTTACACAAGGCCAATCTTCAGTCTAACGCTCTCCGAACTGAGCTGTCTCAGCTGCGTTCTATACGCCAATCTTGTCTCAATTAAGAATCCCTCTTCCCAAACGACTCTAGCTTGTGTCAAATTGACAAAAAGATAACCAACCAACGTAGTGGGCAATCACAACTTCCTGTTAAGTAACTCCAGTTCTAGGACATCTGACCTCCCTTCTTCTAGATTCTGCAAGAAGCTGCACTACTGTGTTCACGTCCAGAGACAGATGCATTTTTTCGAAACTTACCCAAAATGGTTGTAAATGTTAATATATATACATATATATTATATGCATATAATACATATATCCAGGCTCTCTATATGTGGTGAGGTACAGGAAATGTTACCCTTCTGTAAGGCACATTGGTATACTGTTTACCAGGATGGAACTAGAGAAAAGTAGAAAGACAAGAGGGTCTCAGAGAGCAAAACTGCTGAAGACCCTCAAGTGATAGGCATCTTTCCCCATGCACAACTTCCCACAGAAGGTCACCTGAACCTGAGCAAACAGGTCTGGCTAAGTTTCCGTCAGGTATACCTCCACGTCCACTCATCCTTCATCAAGTCTAAGGGCACAGCGCTCCTGCCTCTTAAGATCCCGGTTTCTGAGCCCTGGTCACGTAAAACTTTAGTTAAATAAGTGTGCCGTGCTTGTCTTCTGTCGCAGGGTGTGAGACATCGATCTCACGGTGATTGGGACAGGAGATTTACTTTCACTCCTCTGCGTATTTTAAAACACGAATTAAAAAAAAAAAAACCACACATTTCATAAAAACCGAAAGGGCTCATGGGATGAAAGGGGAAGCATGAGGTCAGAGCTAAGGTACACGGGGCACTTCTGTACTTTGTTCAGATCTGAAAACTAAATAGCTGTGGGTTCAAGAGTTTTAAGAGTCCAAATGTCATAACAAACAGGGAATAGAAGGATACATGGTCAAGACACTGAAGAAGTATTTATTATAAAAATTATATAGCTCATGTCAAAGCAGAGGCATTACAAGATGTTAACTGTTAAAAGTAAAGGCATGGATGAAGGAACCCTGCAGAAATGCCAAAAAATTAAAATTAAAATTAAAAAAAAAAAACACAACAGGATGACAATGTGCAGAAAACACTGATTAAGACAGAGCCACACTACATTCTGAAGGGTACGATTCAGTTGAACAAGAAATTCTTAAAGTCTTAATACAATGAATGTATCATGATATATTCATGATCCTCATTATATTAATGAATATCTTATATAAAGCAAAAAATACTACAGATCAGAGGACAAATCAGCAAAAATACCATAAACTGAAGGAAAACAAGAAAACATGAGTGCTAAAAAAGCAGAAATGACAAAATTAACATTTTTATATCCGATGAGAGAAATGAAGCGCTATGGAGCCTAGTATGTGGAAAAATTAAAGACAAGAAAGCACAAACGTGCACAATTAGGAGCAAGAAAATTGACACAAGAAATTAGGGTGCCTGTTACAGTGCCTAGGCTGCCCCACGAAAACAAACTTGGAAATACAGACACAGCCTAGTGCTTCCTCTAAAACACACTAAGTATCAAGGTACGTTAAGAACTCCAATGCTTCAACAAGACACAGATGACGAGTCAAGGATTTGAGAAAGGGGTGGGGGTAGGAGCCTCTGCAGGATGACTGCTCAGCACCAGATCCTCTCAAACCTTCAAGAAAACCAGCCCTACTCACCACCCCCTGCTTACATATATTGAAAACAAAACAAAACAAAACGCTGGAATTTCTGTCTTCAAAATGGGAAGTCCTGTGTGAAGCCCTACAGCAGATAGATTCGTCTACTTAAAAACTACCCCCAAATCTGGATTAAAAACAGAAAACAAAGCAAGACCAAAACCAAAACCAAACCTCACTTGAAAACATAAGGGCAAGGTGGGGGTGGGGTGGGATTAAGACCCTCCGCACATGAGGACCAGCCAATCAGAAAATGAAAAAAAAAAAAGTCCTGCTAACTCTAGTTAGCACAATAGTTTCATCTGATACCTCCTTCAGGAATTTTCTGCTCTGTGAACAGCAGACAAGGCTGTGGAAAAGCTATGCTAAAGATAGAAAAATTAAGCAAAGAATTAAGCCCCCCAAAGGAAAAAGAGGTAAACAGATCTCCACGCTGTTAGAATATGTGCCCTGAACAGCTGTAGTTGAGGATGTTTGCCATTCTGTAGACAGTCGCTCCAGGAGTCCCAAGCAGAGAGCAATGCTGTGACTAAAGGCACAGTTTCTAATCAAAATGTCCTGCTGCAAATGCCTAAGGTTGAAGTATTTCTCAGAAGCGCTCAAGATGGAAAGAAAATGTCACAAATTAATCCCCTGGGAAGACCCAAGATTCTGTTGCTTAAAAAGAAAAGAATGTGCTAACTGTTCATCTCCACAGTTCTGTTTGGTTTTCTACCGCTCTTTCAGAAGGAAGAAGGATGTCATCGCTTTAAAAATAAATAAATAAACAAACAAACCGAGAGCTGGAGAGATAGCTCCATGGTTAAGAGCACTTGCTGTTCTTGCAGAGGATTGGAGTTTGGTTCCCAGCACCCACGTCAGGTGGCTCTAGCTGCAGGGGACTCAACACCCTCTCCTGGCCTCCGTGGGCACCCTACAGGTGTGCAGAAACCCACACTCAGAGGCACACGTGGTTTTGTTTGTTTGTTTGTTTTTCGAGACAGGGTTTCTCTGTGTATGTCTGGCTATTCTGGAACTTGCTCTGTAGACCACATTGGCCTTGAACTCAAAGATCCACCCGCCTCTGCTGGGATTAAAGGTGTGTGCCATCAACATACAGACATAATGTTTGAAAATAAAAATAAGATCTTTTTAAAGTGGCTTTTTGAAAGTAATAGTCAAACCCACCAACATAAAAGATACTGTATTTTTTAATGAGCAGATTCGATGAGACAATGAGGAACAGTTGAGCACACAGCCACATCTCCCTGTCATTAGTGAGAACTTTCACTCCATGAGAGTGACCCACTGCACATAAAAAATTCACTGGTTCTTAGTATGTTCAGCTTCAATAAGTCAGTGTGTAACCACTGCCACCCTCAATCTTAGAATATCATCAACACCTCGGAAGGAAACATTATACCCTTCACCAATCCTTTATCCTTATCTGCCTTCCCCAGCACTACACAACTAATAACCCCTTCTGTGTAGATCTGGTCTCGACCTCACTATAAATAGTATCATATAGTAGACAAGCTTTTGTGCCTTGCTTTTTTCACTTAACACCATGTATTCAAGGTTCACCCTTTTGGTATCACATTGTGATACATTACATCTTTTTACAGATAAACATTGGCATGAACAGACCATACCTTACCCATTTCTTTGTGGCTGTTAGGTTGTTTAGAGCTGTTATAAAATCCCTGTGCAAGTTTCAGTACGGACATTGTGTTTGTTTCTCTTGAAATTATAGGTGGACAGATCTGCTAGGACAAACAGTAACTCTGCTCAATCCTTTGAGGAACTGAAAATACATTTTCAAAGTAGACACACTGTTCATATGCCCACCAGTAGCCTGTGAGGGTTCCAGCTCTCCCACGTCCTTGCCAAAGAGTGGGGTTGGAGTTTAGATTCTAACTAGCCTGGCGGGTATAAAGCAACATCTCACTGTCCTATTAGCATTTCCTATGACTAAGGCTATCCATGTGCTTCTAAACCAATTCTGTATCTTCCTTGGATAAATACTTCATCACAGATTATTGTTTAGGGTTTTTGTTTGTTTGTTTGTTTTTGTTTTGTTGAGGGGAGGAGAGATTGAGAAAGGATCTTGTTCTGTAGCCCAGGATGGCATCCAACTTGCCACAGTCCTCCTGCTTCAGCCACCTGAGTGTGGTGATTATAAGTGTAAACAAGTCTTTAGACAAATTTTAATTGAGTTATATATTTTTAATTGAATTGTAGAAGTTCACTATACAATCTAGGTATAAGTCCCTTATCTAATACATGATTTGAAGATATTTTTTATTATTTGGTGGATTGCCTTATTTTTATTCTGTGTCTTTTGAACCACAATAGATTTTTTAAAAAATATTTGATAAAACATTACTTATTTTCACCTTTTCTAGCTATTTGTGTAAAACATCTAAGAATCTGACAAATTCAAGGTCCTACTTTTCTTCTGAAAGTCTTACTACGGTAACCCTTTTTTAGGTTGTCGATCTACTTCAAATTAGTTTTTGTGTATGATTTTGCACAGGGGCCCCAGACTTACTATTATAATAATTATTACTGTTGGGCTTGTTGAGCTGGGGATCTCATTATGTAGCTCAGGCTGACTTCAGATTTACAATGCTTCAGAGCCCCTTATGTGCTGGGATTCCAGGCGTGGACCACCAGATCCGCATTGACATTTGGGCATCTTCTCAGTATATTGACCTCAGTATATTCAGTATATGGCCTGCCAGCCTCTCACTCCCTTGAATACCACTGCTTTGGAGTGAGTTTTGAAATCAGGAAGTTTGCATCTTAGTACTTTGTTCTTTTTTGAGATTATTTTGGTTAGGTTATCCTATGGCCCTTGTCATTCATTAGGATTTCAGAGTCAGCTTGGTGCTGTCTATAAAGATGTTATTTGGGATTCAGATGGGTTGTGTTGAAAGTGAGGACCAGCTTGGAAACATCCTCCTCTTCACAGTGTTCAATGTGGTACCCCATGATGGTTTTCCAGCTAACAAATCTTGATTAATATCCTCAGCAAATGCTTTGCAATTCACACTATGTGCTCTAAACTCCTTTGGTTGCAAAATACTTGCTCACAAACTTTCTTTTCTCAATTATGTCTAACTTTTATTCTGTGATATCTTCACGATGGCTGCTTAGAAGTCGTGTGTGTGTGTGTGTGTGTGTGTGTGTGTTTTCTCTTACATTTAGAATGGGTAGCCTTTGTCCAAAGTTTCTTTTTATGTAATTTAAGATACTTGTTGTCAATAGCAGTCTGGAAATGTTAAATAGAAAATTCCAGAAATGAAAAAGTCATACCTTTTTAGTTAGGTGCCACTCTGAGTCATGTAATGAAATCTAATGGTATACAGCCCTGTCTCTTCTAGGATACAAATCTGTCTTTTGTCTAGCATATCCACCTCATCTATCCTACCCACTTGCAAGTCCCTTGAAGTCATCTTCATTATTGTTCCGTTCATCCCAGTGTCACAGTACTTATTTTCAAGTCCCCTTTCAAGTTGGCCTGATTCTGCTTCACATTCATTCACTGTGTCTGACCATGTGGGCATCAACATCGCACACCATTAAGGAGAACTGAATATGGTACAGTATTTTGAGACAGGGCCTAAATTCATGTAACTTTTGTTATAGTACATTATTAATATTGTTTAATTAAATTATTATTAATGCCGTACTGTACATAGTTTATAATATAAACCTTGTTGTGAGTATATATTTACAAGGGAGTATAGCATAATATACATTTGTCTGGTAATGTCTTCTTGTGTCCACTAGGGGTTCTGGGGCAATATTCCCCATGGGTAAGAAGAGACTATTATACACATTATCAGCTTTATTTCCAAAGAGCATGGACTGTATTTTATTTTCGTTTCACATCTCATGATTTTTCTATGTGAGAAATTAGATTTTATATTTGTATATTATACATAGCAACAGAGTGGAGAGTCTACTCTCTTACCACTTAGAGCTTTTGGTCATTATTTACATGTTTATTTGCTTAGTGACTAGCTGAATTATTTTGGTGGGTCTGTTTCTTGTCTACTGTAGTTTGGATATAAACTGTCATCATCCCCCACTCCCTAAGGCTCATGTGTTGAAGCCTTGGTTTCCAGGTATGGTGCTATTGGAAGGTGATTGGACCATAAGGGTGCTAACCATCAATAGATTAACACACAAATGAGTCCGTAGCTAACTGGACTATTAGAAAATGAGGCCTGATTTCTGGAAAGAGGTCATTGGTGTTGTGGGATATTCATACACTGTGTGAAGCTCTATTGTTATGATTGTTGTAATAAAAAGCTGAATGGCCAATAGCTAGGCAGGAGGTATAGGTGAGATTTCTGGGGAGAAAGTGGAAGAGGGGGAGAATCTAGGCACACAGGAGACCCCAGGAGACATGGAGAGGAAACAGGAGGTGCAAGATAGAAGAGAGGTAACAAGATGTGATGGAACATAGATTAAAATAAATGGGTTAATTCAAGTTATAAGAGCTAGTTAGCTATAGGCCGAGCTTTCCTAATTAGTGAGAAATCTCAGTGTCATTATTTGTGGGCTGTCAGCACGAAGGAAGACCTGACTACACACTGGTGCTGTGTCTTTAAAGGATATAGCTTGTCCCTTGTCCCTTATTTCTTCTTCTTTGCTTCCTGTGGCAAGAGGGTATGGGGCTGGGGGAGGGGCATGGGTTGGAGCTACATCAAGATTAACATATAAAAGAAGCCAGTTGTCAGGCAAAGATTGGAAGCCCTTCCTCACCCATTTCATACATCAAGTGGAGAATGCTCAAGAAAACCTACAGTATACAAACATGGGCGAGGCAGGGGCAGTGGAGGGATCCTACACAGGGTCATGCGGCTTATGGCTCGGCACTTTGGGGCTTTTTCCTTAGTTCACTAGTCCACGCCCATTCTCAGGAATGGTCTCCCTTTCTTAATCATCCTCTCTAGTCCTATTTCTAACCATGTGCCCCTGGTCCAGTTCTTTGCTGCTAGTCACACAAGCCTGGTGCCCAGGACTCAAACCCACTCAAACGTATACCCCTAACACTCTTGCACACACTATACTGCCCTGATGTTCTCTCTCAGCAGAGGCCTGGGCTAGTCACACTGGATCCAGCCAACCAGGAACAGAACCCTCTGAAACTGGGCCCAAACAAGCCAGTTTTTCACAGCGACAGAAAGTGACACTACAGTGTTCCGCCTCGAATGTTCTTCAGAGAGGCACAGCTTGGGTGTGTCGACAAGCACCCGTGCGTGTTGACAGTGGATCGGGAGGAGGCACAGCTTGGGTGTGTCCACGGGCGCCCATGTTGACAGTGGGGTGGGAGGACTTTCTTCAGTCCCTTACCACACCCAATTGTTAAACTCTGCTTGTTACCAAATGAACCCTCCACTGTTTCCAACAATGTCCTGGGTTGTAAATTGTTCTACCAAGAGCTCGCCCAGATTCTGACTCTTTTGAATAAATAGTTCCCATGGTCAGGGGTTGGCTTGGTTCAGACCCACAGCCTCCTCCTTGTACGTATGTCTGGATCTCTCTCACAAACCAGGGTGCCTGAATTCTAGTTTGCAGCTTGGATTCCTCCCAAATGTCTTCGCTGTAACCTTCATTTTCCTTGACTGTGCCTTTGGTCTTCAATTTCTTCACTCTGGGACAAATGCAGTCGGTTCCTTGGGGAGAAGAGAGGAGGTGTTTGCTCTGTGGCCCAGTTTTTCTTCACCCTGGTACTCTTGGAGCCAAGGCTGTGGTGTTTGGAGTAGGAACACAGCAATCTCCTCTCAGATGGCTCCTCCACAGTTCTGAGTCAGGTGCCTTGAAGGACAACTCCTGTATTAATGCTTTCAATGCGACATCCCCTTTATCTTCAGCTAAACCCTCACGACATGAACTGAGGATATCTAGAGGCATTCCTGTCTACCCTTGTAGTCTCTTAGACAGTGCTCTATGACCTTGAGCTAAACAACAAATCATGTTCTATCTTCTTAACACCTTTAAGCTGAGGATGAGTTAGGATGTATTCCTTAACTGAGCATGCTCAGACATGTGCCCACCCCCAGTGTGGTTTGGATGTGAATGTGTGTAGGCTCCCAGAATAAAATCTCAGCGCTTCATTGGAGGGAAGGTGTTGCTTTGGAAACAGCTCCCAAGATCTTTTTTTCTTCAGGGAATCCATTATCCCCTACTTTCATGCCTTGGCCATGCTCAGTTCAGCTTTTCTTTCACCGAAGTGTGAACCCACTGCTGTTCAGTGACAGCCTCATTCCTTCAAGGATCTGAGCATTGTGAAAGACAGGAGGCCCTGTCTTCCTGGATGAAACAGGGCAAGAACGAGCAGGATCCCGTAATCATAGCACTGAACTCCTGTGCCTCCACCTCAAAAGTGAGCCTGCGTGAGGAAAGGAAGCAGCTCCCTCCCCCGCCCCCACCCCGCCACCTCACACTGCACTCAGCTAGGGCTGGATCTCAGGAGTGGGTAGGAGGGTAGAATGAGAAATGCCAAGGACCAGCTCCCCAGGGAAGCAAGCTCTTTGGCTAGATGCTGGGGAGGTGGAACCCTGTGTTTGGCTGTTGCCATTCAGTGTGATCTCAGCCTCAGGGAACTGGGATAAGGTAGGTAACAAGAGAGCAATCTCAGTTCGAACAGTAGACTCTCTCAACTTGGTCACCTAAATTTCCT
>CABHPH010148088.1:3438-50000 GCA_902168325.1 Peromyscus nudipes | reverse complement strand
TGTTCATCATCAAAGGAGGTCAGGACAGGAACTCAAACAGGACAGGAACCTGGAGGCAGGAGCTGATGCAGAGGACATGGAGGAGTGCTACTTATTGACTTGTATCACATGGCTTTCTCAATCTGTTTTTTTATAGAACTCATAACTACCACTGGCCCAGGTATAACACCACCTACAATGGGCTGGACCCTCCCACATCCATCACTAATTAAGAAAATGCCCTGCGTGTACTGGCACAGGCCTCTAATCCCAGCACTCACGAGGCAGAGTCAGTTGGATCTCTGTGAGTTCAAGGCCAGTCTGGTCTATATAGTAAGTTGTAGGACAGCAAGAGAACTACATAGTGAGACCCAATCTCAACAAACAAACAAACAAACAAACAAACAAACAAACAACAACAAAAACCAACCAAAACCTAAAAACCAAAACCAAAACCCTCACCCCTCAAAATCTCCTATAGGCTTGCCTACAGCCCCATCTTATGGAGGCATTTTCTTAATCAAGGCTCACTCCTCTCAGATGACATTTGCTTGTGTCAAGTTGGTATAAAACTATTCAGCATAATACTGCAATCTCTTAGACAGAGGACTGTCACATGAAAGTGAGGAAGATAGGCTACCTGGAAATAGTAAGGTATTCATAAGAATTTAGTATGTGCTACTGTAGTTAAAGTCTCATTTTTGAGATCATGACAAGCATACAACAGTCAGCAGCCACATGTGGTTATCATTACTATTAATTCAATAAATAAAATAATATAGTAATAAATTAGTATAACATAATTAAAAATGTAAAGCTAATTTCTGAGTCACAGTAACCAATCATACTTCAGCCATAAGTGGCAAGGTATCACCATAGATCCCTAACGTTTTCTGAAAGTTTATTGGACACTTCTGCATATGAGTCTCTCAGGTTATTGGTCCTATGTGGCCAGAGAAAAAGAAATATTCCCCATGTAAACTGCTGGTATTTACTTCAGTTGGCCTCTTGGGTTAAGATGACCTTGAGAAAAGGAATAGTCTAGAAATCTCTGCTTATGACTGACTGTGTGCTGAATGGCAATAGGCCTGTGATAAGATATGTTTCTGAAGTATGAACATTTTTTTTTTTAACATACAATTGGACTGGCAATTTTATTCCATTAAAACATGTATACTTCTCAGGGGTGCCTAAGCATTGCCTTGTTATTTTTATTTGAGGAATTAGTTACTTTAAATTGTGCTTACAAATTACTGCATATTTCCTGCTTAGAGAAATGTATTAAAAAACATGTGCATTTTATTTCATAGTTTGAAGAATAATTGCTTCCTTTATAGTAAACAAATATTGCTTTTAATTTCATTTTATAATAAATAGAAAAAGAAATAATTAATAATTGAAATGAAAAGATTCCTTAATGCTATTAAAATTCAGCCAGAGAAATATTTGTTACTGCTTTCAAATTTTTATGTAAGAAGATTCATTGAAATACCATCTGACTCCAAAGCATATATAGATCCACCCTCCACTGACAGTGTATGTACTTTCTTTCCAGGTCCTTGCCAGAGACTTCCCTTCAGCATTCTATAAGCCTAACTTATAAAATGTATGTATGATCAGAAAAAGATAATTTATAATGAAGGAATGTGTTGAAATCTATCTTTCCTAGAAGAGGATAGTAATGCAAGTAGGTGTTTAGTGAGCATGGACACTAAGGACACTAGTGTCCAGATATGTTCCATTCATGACCCTGATTCTTAACAGAACAGAATCACTAGAAGCAGGTTGGTGAAGCTAGGTTGAAGGATTCAAGCAAAGAGTTAGGTAAATAACTCTGAGTTGCTGCTATATAGTTTTTAAGCAATGAGAACTTTACTAGTCTACAAATAGAGAGACAAACTATTCAAAAAGCAAGTATTCTGGCTGAACAAGCCCTGGCCTGAGACCAAATCTAAATAAGAAGAGGCTATATATTCCTAGACTAGACTATTTTCCAACTGCTGTAAGCTTTCTTTATTGAAATACAAGTGGAATAAAGTGAGACTAATATGTAAACAAATATATTTGTCCTTAGGAAATTCAAACAAAGTGAAAAAAGGGAGTAAGAAGATTACCTTTCTCTGTCTTGTATAGTTATAATGGAGTTTATAAAGAATAGAGGTTTGTGTGTTTTAATTTTAGAGGCTGTGATGTTCAAGGTCATGAAGGCTATAAGGTGAGAGCCTTATTGCGTTATTTCATGGTAGAAGGCAGAAAGCAAGAAAGGGGACCAGCTAGAATTAAACTTGCTTTTATTAACCAAAGCAAATCAAATCAATAACAAAACATTCCCATGATTTCAAAGCCATGATAATGTGTGACCATGACACTAGTTTACTCACTAATGACCTAAATATCTTCTGCAGATCGATTTCTAGCAATGTTGCATGGGGGCATTAAGTTTCCAACATAGCAACTATGGCAGACATGAAAGAACAAGGAATGCACACGTGATTGTGATAATGAAGGATTAACAACAGGGGTTTGATTGGAATAAGGATAGAAGTCGAGGACAGTCAGTCTTGCCATGATTATCCCTTTGACCATAGGGATATAGATGAGGAGGTCAGGAAATTACAGCCTGAATGAGAGGTTAAGGAACAAGATCATCAAGATTTTACTACAAGTTACTATTTGCTATTTTATCTCCCACTCTGCCTCTTTTCTCTGTTTTTGATCTGACTTTTCCCCCTTATTTTTTTATTTTTTTAATTGTGTGTATAAGTGTGTATCTCTGTGTGGATATATGCATGGGAATGCAGACACCTACAGAGGCCAGAGGTTTCAGATCCACCTTGAGCTAGAGTTTACAGGCAGTTGTGAACTGTGTGAAACAGATGCTAGGTGCCTAACATGGGTTCCCTGGAAGAGCAGAGCATGCTCTTAAACACTAATCCACTCTCCCAGCCCACTTGATCTGGTCTTTTTTATTTGTGTCTGTAACAATATATGTCTATATTTTATTGCATATATTAAAATTTGGGATAAAGCATACACAAGTGTACAGTCCTCATTACTTACAATAACATTTTTATAACATCACTGTGAATACTGACTTAGTTTAAGGCAACACTTGATCCCTAAGGAATTGGTGTCCTCACAGGCTCTGGTTACAAGATTTTTTGGTAAATTATTAATATATAACCTGATTTGTGAAAGGTTTGTTTTAATACAGAATAGATATTACAAGTTATTGCTTCACTCTTGGGAAAGTACTAGAACTCTTTGCAAATAAAGCATATCTAGAATACATATTTTCTCCACGAGGTTTGTCACAATTTTCTTGTGACTGGGAACACTGAACAGCACTTGAAAACTACATTTTTGAACCATTTTAAACAGCAAAATCTCCAGCCAAACTGAAAGCATAAAATGTGAAAATTGGTGCACTAAATATACCACGTCTTACAGCATAAAAATCGAAATGAAAACACAGAGCATCCCTCTGCTTCTTCTCTGCTAGGAATGTGTGCCCCGGAACCTTCAAAGTTCTCAGCATCCTTGGTATACACTTGTGTCTCGAAATGACTACGAATATGCCACACATATCAATTAGAGGTTGTAAAGAAGTTTTAGCAAGCATGGGAGCTTACAATGAAGAATTTGCCAACAATAAGGGTAGATTATATGAGGGGGTGTATGTGCGTATGTACATAAGTAACAATAGTTGACCTATGATATTACCTATAGGAAGTGAGACAGCGTGTTGGCCATTAGATACACAGTGTAGAATGGAAAGGTAAAGACCATGGTCTTTGCACATCTGAGTGGAAAACATGAACGCAGGAGGGCAATGAATACATGGATGGCCAGGTGAAGCTTGGGAAGCTAATATACAGTGCTAGTTGAAAGACTAAATTTGTCACATTGTTATCATTCAAGATGGTGTTTACTATGTGGATGTGGTTTCATATTTTCATAACTTTATGAATCTACTATCATTCTCTCATTATTTAACCATTAAGTGAAAAACTTTTGCATATGGATTTGTCTGAGTATTTATGAGGTACTAGAGTTACAGAAAAAGAGGCAAGTTGACATTATAAATCAAATCTGAGTCAGGCCTTTTCTCAGTTACCAGTTCCAACTGTGGCCCTTTGTGAAGTCCCTTGTTCATTCATAATTATCCTTCCTTCTCAATGCAAGAGGAAGAAATTTGAGATTTGTCTTCAGCCTATATCCTCATGGTAACACTTTAGTAATTCTTTAGTAACACTTTCATTCAGAATCTAAGTTTTGTATCTTCAATTCTATTAGGTTCATAGCAAAACTGACAGCTTTTGATATATTTGTGATATTGAGTAATGACAAAGGAAAGCAAATCGTTATAATCCAGTGTATCTATGAGTCAGCTGTGACAATGTGCCGCTCTAGCTTTATTGTTAGAAGAGAGTTGTGTCAGGAGCCGTCTCTTTACGCACCCTCCCTGCTCCTATACTACAGGTGGAGCCTTAATATTCAGTGGTTGATAGTAACAGTGAGCATAGCTTCATATCTCTAATGCTTTTTATGGGTGAAGAACAAAGATGATTGCCTTACATTTAGTATCTCAGTTAGTCATCCATAACAGACCATTTATAAACAAGGAGACTGAGACCAGATAATTTATATATCTTGGTCAAGGGCCAGATATGAGGAAAGTAGCCTCTATGTGTTCTAATGGAGTTTAGTTATTTGGGATGCGTACTTAATCCTTGGTGTGGTGGTTTATATAAAATGGACCCCAAAGGATCATAGGGAGTGGCACTATTGGGAGGTCTGGCCTTATTGGAGTAGGTGTAGCCTTGTTGGATGTGTCACTGGAGGTGGGCTTTGGGGTTTCAAATGCTCAAGCCAGGCCCAGTGTTTCTCTTCCTGCTGCCTGCCGATCCAGACAGAGAACTCTGGCTCCTTCTCCAGTACCATGTCTGCCTGTGCACTGCCTTTGCTTCCTGCCATGATGATAATGGAATAAAATTCTGAACCTGTAATTCAGCCCCAGTTACGTGCTTTCCTTTATAAAAGTAGCCATGGTCTTGGTGTCTCTTCACAGCAATAGAAACCCTAACTAAAATGTAGTGGGTATTCATTCCACCTATGACCTTTGAGTACCAGCCCCTAGGCCATGGCATCTTAGCTAGCTTAAGACCTGAGAAGCACATATGCGGGCCCCTTCTCTCATGTTCTTGGATGGTGGAGACTGACTCAGGTAGCAGGAAGCAGCGTGGGACCAATTCTCAGCCTTCCAGGATTCTGCGACAGATTTGCTCTATCCTGTGTTAGTGAGTTGTTCTCCTCAATATAATTCTTTAATAAATAATTCCTTTATCAGTTATCTGTGGACTTTCTGCATTGCTAAAACATTTGGTTTCCTTCTTTGCAGCAAAGAAGGAAATGGACCAGATAAAATACAATGATAAAAGCTGAGTTCATGACAAAGCAAGTTCTTTTTTAGATTTTTAAGTGTGCATCTAATGTACACTGTAGTGTTATACAGTTGTTGGTGATAGTGCATTCCTTCTCATTTCATGTACAATATGAATACTGTTCCAGAAAACATTGTATATAATTCTTTCTTCTCCCTCAAAGTTAATTAGGTGGTGAGACAATTCCTATTTACTGGAGTATGTTCCACACATTGTGCTAAGAATGTTGAAAGCATATATCTTTAATACTTATAATAACTGTGTGAGGAACGTGTTATTATTATGTGCATTTTTAGACTGAAACACCCAGCTTGGCTAGAACTCAAGTGAGGGATATGAGGAGCCTGAAATTCCAACTTATACTTGCTTCTCTGAACCCTTGCCTCTCACAGATACTCCATTAGCTGTTTTGCTTCCTTGTTGGTACTGAACAATAGATAATTATACAGCCTGTATCGTGTTTCTAACCTAGTGTTTTGAAGTACATGGATTCTACCATTTGGAAACTTTTCTACAAACTACAGATACAGAATGTTATTCCACAAGAAACTGGAGAGTAACGAAATGCCAGTGTTTGCAAGTCCAAATGCAGTGGAAATCGGGGGATATAACTGGTTAGAACTGAAGATATAAAGAGGGCTGCATAGAAGAATTTAGGTTTACAGTACTTTAAAGTTTATATGGGGCCAAGAAAATTGGTAAAACAAGAGCAAGTTCTAGGCATGGACCATACCACAAGCAAATGCCAAGGAATCCTCAAAGTAGGTAACCTGAAGGACTGAAAGAAAGAGAGCATTCATTTAGTGTATCTGGAATTACTCATTCATGTGACTGCTGTTATGTGTTAGGTATTTACTGTTACTATGAAAATAGTTGCCCACTGTCAGGTAAATAACCACATTGTACAGTGATAAGATCTGGATAGCTCAGTTGTATAAAGCATCTCTAATCAGGCTAGCATACACAGTATCCAACTAGGTATTTCCCTGATTTTTAAAAATGTAGCAGTGCTAATTTTGTCAATTGCAGTCAATTTTTAAATTACTTTTGATTGCTTTTTTTAGCTTTTTGAATTACTTTTGATTAGTTTTTAATTAATTGAATGTAATAGGTTAGCTTCATTGACACTATATAAGATGGTTCATGTAATTATATAAGGATGAAAAGCTTTATATTATTTCCAAAACTCTTTCATTTCCTTTTCATCTTTATACAATTACATGAACCATCTCACATAGCAGAATTACTTACAGGAGGCATAAGTGAAAGCATGGTTTTTAAAGAAGTTAGGCTTAGCAAGTTAATGAAGTGACTGATAGTTTTCCAGGTTAGTAAAAGGTGAAAGATGTCTTAGTTAGGGTTTTTATTGCTGTGAAAAGACATCATGACCATGACAACTCTCATAAGGAAAACATTTAATTGAGAGGGCTCACTTACAGTTTTGGAGGTTCAGTCCATTATCATCATGGTGGGGAGCATGTGGCCTGCAGGCAGAAATGATGCTGGAGTAATAGCTGAGAGTCCTACATCTTGCAGACAACAGGAAGTTAACTGACTTTCACACTGAGGGTAGCTTGAGCAAAAGAGACCTCAAAGCCCACTCCCACAGTGACACACTTTCTCCAAAAAGGCCACACCTTCTAATGCCACTCCCTTTGGGGGTCATTTTCTTTTAAACCACCACAGATGTGTACTATGTGAAGAGAAATCAGAATGTAATCCAGGTTAGAGCAGTAGACTTATAAATGGAAAAGGCAAGGAGGATTTGGTAGTTAATGAGAGAGAGAGAGAGAGAGAGAGAGAGTTAGTTGAAATGTAGAGGATCATGACAGCTTAAATAATAACTGACAATCATTCACTCTGGCAGACATTGAAGATAAAAGATGAAAAAAATGACACATGATCCAAGCCTTCAAATGCATCAGTGTAAGCATCTAACACATTACTCAGTATTTGAAAGATGGTGGAAAGAACAGTCTAAAGAAAGTATGGACCAGACAGGGAAAGAGGCTTACAGAATGTTTCTCTGAGGAAATAAGTTGTATTAGGAAGAGAACAAATCATTCCAAGATGAAAATACCACAAAAGAATTCTTTAACACAGAAAAGAGCACAACACAACCCATCCTACAAAACAAGTAAATCTAGAATAAACTCCTCGATACTCTAACTTATTTGAGTGAGTTTAATTCTCCTTTTAGTATAGCAGCAAGAGTCAGGGAAGACAATGATGACAGCTAGGTGCAATGATTGACAGATTAAAAAAATACATAAAAGCCACCACACAAGTAAAATGTACTCCATACCTGCCTCGTGTTGGAGTTCTTGCCTTGTGGCAGTTACAGCAGGCGAAGTACACAAAATACTAAAGACTCAAGAAAGAGCTATCATATTTAAGCCAAAGTCACCCAGTTCTGAAAGTGATGGTAGCGTCGTTCTGTAATGTCTAGAATTTTCTTTCTTTGCTCACGGTTTCTGTACAATCCCTTTTACTCAAAAATTTATTGTCATTCATTCTCTGTTTACCAAGCAAACTGATTACAAACTCTACCTCTGGCTTTCTTCCAAGGTGGAGTTAGGCATGACTCATGTCATCATGACCCATTTGGGTTTGCTTTGCTTTTTTCTCCCTCATGTTACATTTATCATAATTGAAAACTCTGTATCCACAATGAGCATAGAGAGGCATGTGTTCAATTTAAATAACTTGTTTACACTTGGCTAATACTGTAGTCAACTAAGTGGAGAAACAATCCCTGATTTCTGAATCCTCCTAGCCACCAGAATATAAATATATTTAGATCTTCCTGCTTCTTATCTCATATTTTCCAAGCTTGGTACTGATTATGGTTTGAGAGACTGAGTAAATTGAAGACAGAAATATCCATTGGATAACTTAGTGACCTCACCCTGAAAGTATTAGAAAGATTGTTAACAAGAGAATAACTAAGGAGGTAGCAATGGTTTTGTAAGGAGGAAAAAGAACAGGGAAAGTACTTTTTGTGCTGGGTTATTTGGGCAAGACTAAAAATGATGTAGGACATTTTTTTTTTCTGACAGAATTTTTTAAATGTCCACACGTTTAAGGTACATTCATGAAAAAATTTTCTATTTTTTTCACCAACATGACAAACAGACAAGTCTTTCTACCAAATAAGAAAAGAAAAATCACACTAAAGTGAACAATAGTAATGCAGAACCAATAAAGCAAATCTTTTAGAAAGAAACTCAAGCACAAAATGGAATTAGATAGATGACAGAGACGTCACTGTGGATCAGTGAAGCAATGCTCTTAATGTGCTGGAAGGCTTATGGACATCGCACACTGCCTCATAGCACACAATAGTTCAGAACGGGAACACAGAGAAATACAAATTGTTAAGGATTTAAAAAAATATAATGCCAATATCGTAAGAAATTCAGGGCATGAGTGATTGTTTCAGTAAACCACAGCCTAAAGGCAACCATTATATATTAAAATTTCTTTCATTTTAAAAAGTACCAGGAAGAGAATAAAAATTATGACTGAGAGTGGGAGACAAACCTGGCAACACACTCGGAAAAAAGGAGTGAAGCAACAGAATATAAAAGTAAATCCCATAAATTAATTAAACAAAGACAAACTACTGAAAAATCATGAGGAAGTTAATGTGAATATACATTTGACATACCAGAAAAATTGAATTGGCTGATGCACATGTGAACAACTACTCTAGTTTTTATTCACCAAGACTGGAAGAAAGGAAGCCTCTGTTCTTTCATAGCCAGAGCCAAAACAAAGACTGAAAGCCCAGAGGCAGAGCTGAAAGACATTGAAGGCACAGGAAGCACTTGATCCATGTGCTCCACTTTCTAGAGGGTGAGACACTTTGTTTCCAGAGGCAATCCAAATACCCAAATACGCCCAAAAGTGTGCACCCAGGGGAGCCATCATATCAGGTTCTGTCCCTGACCCTTCCATGAAGAAGACAGAAGGATACAACACACCATGTTCTTTCTGAATGTCAAGGCCCACAAGCACCAGCTCAAGGGGGCTTCAACACTGTGATTCTGTGACACTGCTGTGGATAAGGCCAACACCTTGATCAGACCTGACAGAGAAGATGCCATATCTTGGACTGGCTCTTAATTATGATACTTCGGATTTTGCCAATAAAACTGGGGGTATCTACATTGAGTGCAGTTGACTGACTCCAAATACCACCCCCTTTAACATTAAAAAGTATATTATCTCATTAGGTACAGTGGAAATTAGAAAACAAATCACAATGATATGTTAACTAACCAACACTAGATTTATAATAGTTTACAAATTAGTCACAAAGTGCTGGTGATACAATATTTGAAAAATTATTCTTCCTATGGAGATCAGTGGAATGTGCATACCATAAACATCAGCAATTACACTTTCTGAATTTATATTTATCCAAGATGATTTTTTTTACATTAGGTGGCAATTATAAGACAATTTTCAGGCTTGATACTAATCAATCAATGGAAATAATTTTAAAGTTTTCAAAATAACTTGATTATCTATTCATAGGAAAATATAAACATATTGTTGTCTACACTTAGTTTGATATACAAAAAAACAGTGCACTGAATGACAGTTACATTTGTCAATCAGTATTTCCCAAAATGCTTAAGAACAGCAACACTACCACTCAGTTTCTAAGATTTTCAAATAGGCAAAGTAGCTGGTGTACAAATATTTGACAAAACTGTAAAGAAACATGTAAGTGTGGTTAATGTGAAAGCTTCTGGATAAAGGTTAGTGCCTGGAGGAGCACAATGGTATACTCATGGAAGATTCAAGATCACTTTCAAGACATCAGGATCTTCTCCCTCTTAAAGTGGCTCATAGTTGCACAGATATTTTTCACTAGTGTTTAATGTGAACGTATATATATTGCAATGGTACATTTGGATAAATCTGACAATAACAAACTCTCTCACACACACACATTTATTTTTTATACAAACATTTAGTGTGTACTAGGTACTAGGTGTTGTTTTCTCTTGGTGCTGGGGGTACCATGGTGAGAAAAGATAAGTCCAGTTCTTGATCTTGATGGGTGAAAGTCAGATATTAAGAATAATACCATAACATTTGTGCCACTATTTCACTGGTACATCTTTTAGACAGGTAGCTCTTGTAGCTGGGTCATATTGATGATTACCTTCCTCCTTGGGTAGCATACAAAGTACCTTCCAGTGCCATAAATGCTAGGCAGTAGGGTTAAAGCTTCTAAAGAGGTCCCAGCTACATTTCTCTGTGTTCAATGACATAAGTAAATGTTTTCTTTAGCAATATACCCTTATCAAGGACCTGAGATTGGATAGATTATAGATTTAGGGAAAGACTTAGTACTATTATTCTGCTAAAGGAACATGGTAATAAAATAACTACTAGTGAAAGTACTAATGACATCTTATAATACCCATAGGCAACTCATGAAGGAAAAAAAAACCATTTAACCAAGTGGCTTACAGTTCAGTGCGTTATCATCATGGTGGGACATGGTGGTGTGCAGGCAGACATGGTGCTGGAGAAGGAGCTGAGAATTCTACATCTTTATCTGTAGACAACAGGAAGTGAATGGAAATACTGGGCATATCTTGAGCATAGGAAACCTCAAAGCCCACCCCCACAGTGACACCCTTCCTTCAACAAGGCCACACCTGCTCAAACAAAGCCACACCTCCTAATAGTGCCACTCCCTGTAAGCTTATAGGGGCCAATTACATTCAAACTACCACAAGGCCCTTCTTTGCTCAACCTGCATCAGAAAAGCTTTTTCTTGCAGTGGATGGGAATTAAGGCAGAGATCCATAACTGTACAGCATGCAGAGAGAAAGAGAGTTTGGAGTACTCAATCCTAAATGGGATGCCTTCATCTTCATCAAACCCCATGACTCAGGGATCCATGCAGAAGAAGAGGCGGTTAGAAGAGCCAGAGGTGGTGGATGACTCCACGGAAACAGACAAGGTACCCATATGACATCACAGAGATTGCAGCAGCAGCATGCAGAAGACACGTTCAAGCCAGATAGAGTCCCAGCACTGAGCAGGGTAAGTAGATCTGGGGTTCCACTCCTAACCAAGACGATATTTGCAATTCATACCTGCTGGCAAGAGGACAATCAGTTTTCTCCACGAAATATCGCTGGTTTTATCAACCACACTCTAGGCAGTCTCTACACTCCAACACAAACTCTCTACAGGCAAACACACAAAATGAACTCAATGAGTTTTTGTTTGTTTTGTGAGGGTTTTGTTTCATTTGATTTCATTTTTTGTTCTTACTGTTTTTTGTGTTGTTTTGAATTTTGTTTTTGTTTGTTGTTGTTGTTTACTTGTTTGTTTTGAAAAGGAGATGGGGAGAGAGAGAGAAAACGTGAAGTTGGCTCTACAGGGAGGTGGGGAGGCTCTGAGAGGAGTTGGGGGAGGGGAAACATGCTCAAAATACATTGTATGAAAAAATTTTAATTAAAAAAAAATGGAAAATAGAGAGGTCTTCCCAGCACTGCTAGGCCAGGGAAGGTGGAAGACACCCACAGGCTCGCCTGCTGATGCTGGGCCCGGGCGGGTAGAGGACACCAGGGTGGGACAGGAAACACCTGAGATGCTCCAGCCTGCAGCCACGTGGCAGGGGTGGGGTGGGCACCATTTTGATGAGCAAGTATGCGGTAGAGAGATGGTAGAGAAAGAGAAGAGGGACGGCTTCTGCACTGTGAAGAGAGGCAAAACTGAAAATATGAGGGTGGTGAGGAACAGGCTGATGTGAGTAGCCTGCACTGCCTCTTGAGACCATGGAGATGCTCTGGCCTGCGCTAGAGCAGAGGACCACGTCTGGGTCTGTGGCCCTGCAGCAGCAGCAGCAGCAGCAGCAGTCTGAGGGTTGATATCCATGACCCATGTTACCACCAAAGGCCGTGGGGACCTCCCTGGTCTGGGATACTGCCGGGGGCCATGTTGATGTCTGAGGGCTGTGAGTCAGAGCTGACTCCACTGACTGTGACACTTGAGAAAGCAGGCCCCTCAGCTCCCTGGGAAGCAAAGTAGAGTAGTGTGGATGCAGGTGAGCTGACTCTGAGGGTGGGAGAGCTTGTTCTGCCCCAGTTCAGCTACTATAGGCAGAAGAACTGGCACCACCCCTCATCTGGGCAAATCAGAAGAGTTTAGCCCTCCTGGTGGTGCAGGTGTAGGAGAGCGGGTGGCCTGACCAACTCAGCTAGCACCCAGGCCCAGATCCAGGGCTTTGAGTTAGTTGACCCACCCCAACATCTAACCCATCTAAGAACTGCTGGAGCATGTTAAGGAGCCGGACCTACAGTACCAAAGCTAAAGGATCTCCATGACACAGGTCCACAGGATATCTGAGAGGAGTCCCGTGTGATTCCAGTATTAATAGTGTAGCAGAAGCCAAAGGCCTCACACCAGAACAATGACTCCTTGCAGTGAACATTTACAAGTAAAACTGTTTGGGCAAAAAGTTAAACTGGGTGACACACTATGACCATGATGCACTCCAGGCTCCAAGGTGAGATTTTTGTTGTTGTTTGGTTGGTTTTTAATTTCCTTGTATCATTTTTATTTTTTATCATTTTTATCTTTTTGTAAATGTCTTTCTGGGGGAGGTTGCAAGGGTGGAGGGCAAATCTAGAGGGATGGGGAGATGAGTGGGATTGGGCTGCATAAAATGAAATTCACAAAGAATCAATAAAAAGTTTTAAAAAGGCAAAAAAACAAATATAATCCCAAAGCACAACAGAGCTGAGCACACAAGAAGAACACACATCATGTTAGCAAAGCTAGGCTACACTAAGCATGGTGGAATTCAGCCTATAGAAGGCCATCTATGTGTTTAGCAATTACCAGGACCACTGTTGTAGCTTAGATGTCATCCTAGGGGCTTAGGTGTTGAAGCATCCCTTCCTCACAATGATGCTTTGGGGTTCACTGAAGCAAAAAGAATACAGAGTTGTGCTTTGACCTTCAAGTGTCCCCTTTTTTCCATTTGGACACAAATCATTAGTCATAGAAATTATGAGTCTGATTTAACTACAAATGGTCAGGGATTTTATAAATGTTTGGAAAGAGGAGAAGAACTAGAAAGATTGACAGGTGTCAGTTATCACAACAGGGAAATTGGATTAGAATGCCTGGAGCCAACACAAGTGGGGGTTGAGCCAGGAGAGGATATAATAATCACCAACTTGGTAAACATGGAATGAGCAAACATTTTTCACAGTGGGGAGATTTCAGAACCAGAGAGGAAATAACAGGACACCTGGGATGAACTGTAAGAAGTGCCCTAGGGTGGCAGTAGAGAGAGGGACTGAGTGAGGGCAGGAACCTTAAGAACACAGAATCAGGTCTGTCCTTTGTTGGGATTGTGATCTTTTGTCATAGAGGAATGGGTGTTCTTTTAACTTTGTGAAGTGGGACCCTCGGATGCACAGTGTTGAGAAACAATCATGTCTACTATAGTATGTAAGGCACAGTAATGGTGCTGGGAGGCAAGAGGCAAGAGACTGGGGTGATTCTTCCAGGGTAAAAAGGCAGCTTGAAAGCTGTGTCGATGAGACTCGGTGAATGAGAACAGTCAATATCTTAAAGTGAGTCACCTGTGGCTAGAACATTGACCACCCTACTAGATCTAACTAGGGAATCTCAGGAACTTACTTCCAGTCCATGTATTGCAAAGTGTGCTCCTGATACAGGAAGAAGGGCAGCTACTAAATACAGTTCTCTTAGACATCTGATGCTTGTGTAGTGCAGGGTTGGTACTGGCCTGATGAACAGGTACATCAAGCTGTGACACAGGCTGCCTAGCTACACCTGCCCTGCCAAAAAATGGCACAGTCAAGTTACACTGAGACAGATATGGCTCCAAAGGAAAGAAAAGGCAGTGTTATTATTTTACTCATGACTTATTAGTGACATAAAACTCCTAACATTTTCCCTAACCACTTCTAGGAATATAGATTGAGCACATGAATTCCCTTTTTCTGATGTATTAACCGATTTCAGCTCTTAGTTGACCACTCCCCTTTTGGGTTGTAAAAGAAAGCCTGACAGTCACTGCCTGAGGTAAACTCTTATCTGCCTTTATGACCCTGAAAGAATTCAAGCCTTGTGACCTTGCTTTGGCCAGAGAATTGCTGCTTTTTTGTTTTGTTTTGTTATGGTTTTTTTGAGACAGGGTTTCTCTGTGTAGTTTTGGTGCCTGTCCTGGATCTCACTCTGTAGACCAGGCTGGCCTCAAACTCACAGTGATCCACTTGCCTCTGCCTCCTGAGTGCTGGGATTAAAGGCGTGCACTACCACTGCCCAGCGTGAATTGCTGCTTTGTATGGGTATACAACTGAAAGCCTCAGAGACTTGAGAGAGGAATTGCTGCTTTGTATGGGTATACAACTGAAAGCCTCAGAGACTTGAGAGAGGACGAGAAGAACAAGATGGAGGATGGGGAAGAATTAGATGGGAGAATTAAAATAAAATTTAGAGAGTACAACAGAAAAATGTAGAGAGATATCAGGCAAGAAAGGAGCTAAGTATGAGAACAGAACTGAAGTTGTGCAGATAGATTTTGACTCAGAAAAATAAAGTGTATAGACTAAAGAGTATCGTGTATGCAGATTTATTAGAGAATCCCTCAGATTAATTAATTCGCCACTGGTAGCATCTCTTCTGGAACTCTGGGAAAAGTCTATAGAGGGGCTGGACTCTAGTAGTCTTTGTTACCTAGAGAAGACTATTTTTCTTTCACTCTCAACATTCTTTACTGGTCTGTAGTTCTTTGTGTAAGGTTGAGGCCTCTTTGGCTTTCCCCATCAAGTTTAGCATGTCTATTGGCAGTGTCCTTGTTACACTCATGTTTAGAAAGTGATGTTGGTGAGACTTTAGGGGTATAGTTTCTGACACAATCTCTTATCAGACTCCCTGAACCTCTGGTTCTTATAATCTTTCTAAGGTTCTCTTCTGCAGTGTCCCCTCAGTATTAGGTATGAGAGACTTTTCTGGTTTTATCCACTGGGACTAGGCCCACAACTCTGCATTTTGATTTTTTGTGGTTTTCTGTAGTGGTATCTGTCTTTTGCAAAGAGAAGGTTCCTTGATGAGGGGTGAAGAGTATCCTTCTCTGTGGATTTAAAGACACATTTATATTATTGCTAGGGATTGTGATGGTTTGGTAAAGTAGTGGTTGTAGATTCTCCTCCAGTATTCATAACTTCACTCTCACTGTGCAGTTGGTTAGCTTTCTAGTACCAGGCATGTTTTCCCTCTTGCTGAGCAGGTCTCAAGTCTAATCAGAGAACAATTAGTTACTCCAAGTTTTGCATGCCAATACTGCACCCTTAGGGTTATCATGCCATACTCATGATTGTTGTGGTTCATAGGCATCATGGTAACAAAGACCCTGGGTTCTAGAAGAGATGCTACCAGTGGCAAGAATTAATCTGAGGGAATGAATCTAAGTACACCGAGCTCTCTAATCCATTCACTTTATTCCTCTAAGACGAAATTCTATTTACACAGCTTCAATCCTGTTCTCATATTTAGCTCCTCTCTTTCCCTTCTACTGTCCTCTCATAGATCTAAGTTCTTTCCATCTCATTGTCGTCTTCGTCTTCATTCTTCTCTCCATCCTCGTTCCTTCCTTTCCTCTCCCCATGAGCTGTCTCCTTGCACCTACAATCATCAATCCCTTTGTTCTGCTACTCTTTGGTGGTGGTGGTGGTGGGGGGCAGGTGTACCCAGTCACTAGGAAACCTGTGTCATAGCTTGAATGTACCTGGTATGAAAAAAACCCTTTTGTTCTGAGCTAATTGTTGTAGGGTAAGTCTGGAGGTGGCATTTGGGCTGAGGAAGAAAGGGGGGTCTGAGCTTAATTTGCACAAGAAACAAAGCTATGTACCTATGTGCCTGGCCTAGGTAGTGTCTCCTTATGGATATTTACCTTAATTCAGGAGACTAGCAGGTGGTCTGGAATGCTTATTCTGTCTGCCATTTCTCTTTGGATGTTTGAGAGGTATCTCAGATAAAATACACTGTTAGAAGTTCCTAGAAGAAGAATTAATTGGGAAAGCTACCATAGCACACAAGAAAATCATTGTAGAAACTGGTTAATATATATTCAAAAGCTAATATCACTAAGACTCCTTGAGGCTTGGCTTTATCCTCTAGAAGAACCCTGCTTCTTCCAGGTATTAGCTTTTGTTATAGCCAGCTGAATTCCTGCTTCATATTTCTGTGGCTCACAGCAACTCCTGTTTCTTTTTTTAGTATAGAATGGGAGAATGCTTAATTCTCTCTAGGGCAGCAAACAATGTGGATACATATTAAGTTTGGAGATGACTGGAAAATGATAAGTAGAGGTTAATTAATATTGATATTTAATCAATACTTGTATCAATAATATATATTTATAATCAAACTATATTTATAATCAACAATCTGTATAGATGGCAAACTGAGAATTAGTTTAACTGTCTCATCTAATAGGTGTAGTTGTATATAATTAAGATATCTCTGTTCCAAAAAGGGGAGCAGAGGAGTAACATAAAAATCTATCATTAGCTCCTATGGCATAATATGGTCAAGTGTGTCTGAATAATATGATTCTGAGTTATTGAAAAGAAATTGTTAGTTTGGAATATTAACTCTATCTATTAATCTCTGCTTTGTGGTATTAATTTGGTTAATCTGTATTTTAAAGAAGCATTGTGATAAAGAGTTACCTGAGTTAGTCATGAGCATCTGTGGGACCAAGGCTGCAGTTGAAGCTGACCTAGTAATTCAAGTTTGTAATCAGGGCAATTTTAAACCATTAGCTATGAGAGGACAGTAATAACCTGTGTCAGGGTATACATAGCAAGACTTACATACAGAACAATTGTCTGAAGTACATGAGGAGGATATCTGATAGTACATACATTTTGGTATCATGGGCAGAGTTTATATAATTAATAATAGGACATTTTTAAAGGCAGTCCAGTCTCTGGGTAAGAAAGTTCTATAAGCAAAAGGAAATGAGGGGGAGTGACTTTTGGGACATAGGATTTGCTCATGGTTGCTTCATGTTGATATAGGATGAAGTTGGGAGTTCAGAAGGCCAGAACAGTGGAAATCCTGGGAAGAGCAGGCCTTTTCATGTGTTGTCCATGCAGGTAGTAACTGAATCAGTCTGTGCTAAAAGGCAACCAGGAGAGTGCAGCAGGATTCCCTGGTTTGTGGGCTGGAGGGCGGGGTGCAGGGCTGTGTCTAGACAGCACATCTATGGTCAAGAGGATGACAACCTGTAACTCTTTGAATGATTAGAATTTCTGCTGGAAACAAATATATATATTAATGGTAGAACGTGCAGTGAAGGAGTTTTAAAGAGGAAACTTACTATTTGTATCAACTTATTCATAAAGCCAAGGCTTTATGAATTTAGAGGTAAGTAACAGCCTGTAATCAGACTGGCAGCATTGGAGCATCTTAGTTCTGTAGCAGCCTGGCCATATAGTCTGAATCAAGCAATCCAGGATCCACAAAGGCAAATCAGCATCCTGTGGAAACATGTAAGCATATCCTCTTACTGACTTTATTAAAACATCAGGACCTTTTCAATTACCAGTGAGGAGGTCCTAGAGGCTTAGGTGTAACTTTTATGGAGAAGTGTCTGAGGAAAGAACTCGTATTGTCCTCAGATATGTGTTTTATATGATTAATTACAACCAGAGTATGATTTAAGCTATGATGGAGAGATGAGTATTTAAGATCTCCATATTGTAATTTGGATGTTTAGGTTTTTAAGGTATGATGAGCTCTTTTCATCATAGCTAGACCTTGGGAGTTATAAGGAATGTCTGTAGAGTGGAAGATATGAAAAGTTAAGCACCAGTTCTTAAAAGTTTTTGAAGTATGCTGGGCGGTGGTGGCGCACACCTTTAATCCCAGCACTAGGGAGGCAGAGCCAGGCGGATCTCTGTGAGTTCGAGGCCAGCCTGGGCTACCAAGTGAGTTCCAGGAAAGACGCAAAGCTACACAGAGAAACCCTGTCTCAAAAAGCCAAAAAAAAAGTTTTTGAAGTATATGCAGAGGCATTTTCCATTTATAGAGCTCTAGGCATTCCTAAATAGTGAAAGGCAGTGAAATAATGCTGTAAGAACCCTGCTTCTTCCAGGCATTAGCTTTTGCTACAGTCATCTGAATTCCTGCTTCATGTTTCTATGGTCCGCAGCATCATAGCTGGGTAGGACTGTTGGTTGCCCCCCTTTGAAAGCTTGCACAGTGCCTTTGATACCATGAAAGCTAGTCTTCAGGTTGGAGACATTCAGGCTGGTTCCTGTGGGGGCCTGTGGTGCCTATTTCCAAAGTGCATGGTGTTTTCAGCAATAGGGATTTAACTTCTACCCATGAGTGGTAACTATGGGGAATGGCAATAGGCTATATGATTATTTATGTTTATCCTTGCTCCTCCGCTATATACTCTTTATTTCATTCAATTCCTAATTATACATTTATACTATTTTATAACTTCAGAAAACACTCCACACTTTTTTGGCATTTTCAGTTCTACAGTCATTGGTACTCTATTGGTTGACTTTAACTGATTTGTAAATGTATTTCTGTACCATATTCTGCTTGGTAGTGGTGTTTCTGTAGTGTTTTGTCTCCTTTCTGAGTGGTACTGGGGACTGAGGCCTCAAGAGTAGGTTGATCACTAAGAAGTTCCCCAAGTAAAACTGGAAGAGATACATTAAATCAATGGATTCACAAACTGCAAGGAATAAACACACACAAAGATATGAAAAAGAAAGCATCATGGTAACCTGATTACCAACCACAAAGATACTGATATGCTTGAAATACATGAGTAAGCATTCAAAGGTCTACTTCTAAAAATGTTGATATCTACAAGGAGTAAATAGACAAAGGCATAAAATAATAAATAAACCAGTTCAAGATATAGACATGAAAGGCATTTATGTAAAATAACAACACAAACAAGAAACTAAGCAAGGAAATTGACAGAACAACAAAACCAGGAAACTACTGGCCAATTCCTTTTGATGAAAGCAAAGTTTTCAATAAATACTAGAAATCAGAATTCAACACATTAAAAAAGATCACACACTATGATTAAGAATACAAGTACGGTTGGCTGTATGACAAAACAAATGTAACATATTAACAGACCCAGATACAGAAGTTACCCAGTCACCACAAAGGCTGATAAAGGCAGATGGAAAAGCCCAACATCCTTTCATGACAAAAAGCTCCAAAGAACTAAGAGTAGCAGGAAGACCTCAGCATAACAAATGTGATATATAGCAACACAAAGAACAAGTGTCACATGGGGAAACATTTAATGCATCTTCTCTAAAATGAGCGCTGTGGCAAGAGCATCCACACATTACTCTTCCTCAATACAGTGCTTGAAGTCTTAGCTGGAGCAATAAGGTAAAAGAAAGAACAAAAAGAGACACAATTAGGAAAGGAAAGATGTCACATTCTCCCTATTTGCAGATGAGGTCATCCTGTACTTAAAAGACTAAAGATTCTACCCAAAACTCTAAGATTGTAATACTCAACAAAAAAGAGCTAAACAAAAGCTAACATATAAAATGCAGCAGTTTTTCCATGTTTCACTAATGAATTTGCTTAAAAAGAATTCAGGAATAAAATCCCACTCACTATAGCTTCAGAATAAATATTTCTTGTAGCTCTTGAGAGCACTGTTATTTCATTACATTATTGCACATATTTGCTACAATGAAGAAGAAAGAGTATTTCATAATCAGAATCTTTCAACACTGTATACAAATATGATAATGGGTTAAGTGGTAAGTCCTTACATAATTGCAGATAAATATTTAAATGTTACATCATGAAGATATCTTTAGTGGAATTAGTCATATAATGGTTAGCCATGATATGTGCATTTTAGGATATTTATTGGAGTTTGCACTCTAGATTCAGAATACATTGCAAGTTTTTTTTTCTTCTTAGACTAATGAACTACAGTATTCTCCTGTTATATGAATATTTTATTTTTCCTATATTCCAACAATGAACTTGATTTATATAATGGAGGCTACTTATCTATGCAGTTTGTCAAAATAGTAAGTAAAAAATGGCAATCTGGCTTCAATATGTGCTTTTCATGATACAAAAGATATTAAAATCTTTACATAGTTGATTACCATTTACTGTTTATGTATGCTTCTTGTTTGTATGATTTAGCTTTTTGCCATGAAATGTATGTCTTAGGAATCAATATTTCATAGAAAAATTAATTTCTTTCTGATTTTTTTTGGGGGGGGGGTGTTACAAGACAAAGTTTCTCTGTGTAGCTTTGGAGCCTATCCTGGAACTCACTCTGTAGACCAGGCTGGTCTCGAACTCACAGAGTGCACACCACACCCGACCTCATTCTGAATTTTTTGAGAGTCAAACTCTTCTAATCTTGCTGTCAAGAAAATGTGGCATTTTCCAGGCAGCTAAGTCCTTACAGCTTTTACTTGTTAACAAGTAACACATGTCTACAAATTTCTCTTTTTACATTTCAATAGATCTTCTTTTCAGGTTGAATCAGGTGTCTCTGTTCCAGAAAAGAAACCAAAACCAAGACATACAAATGCCTCATTTATCTCTTTGTATGAATGTGTGTGTGTGTGTGTGTGTGTGTGTGTGTGTGTGTATGTATGTGTGTGTGTGATTGTTAGTACATGATGGGAATCATATACTGTGTATTATATAATATTCTAGCATAGAAATCATCTAGGAAGTAAACCCCTCCCACTGTCTTACACTTTCCATGCCAATCACCTGTGATTACTTTCACTTTCCTGAAGGTAGTGTCTCTTTTCATAGTCCCTTCTCCTACAGAGAATGTCACTATTCTTGTGTCCTAGTTTACTCAACTGTTACTACCTTGCTCAAGTATCATTTCCTTAGAGATATCTTATTGGACCTTCCTGTTTTGTTTACCTTTAGTAATCTATTATGAATATCTTGTCACACTGTGGGTTTGTGTGTGTTCCTCAGGGTGATTTTTAAAAGTTAATAATATTTGATGATTGTGTCTATGCTCCATAAGGCTGTAGACCTGCTAGGCACAGAAGTTATGTTTGTCTTCATACATCATTTCATCCCCAGCATATGTGTGGTGACTAGCACGATACTGGTCCTCTTGTCTTATAATTGGCTTGCATTTAATGACAAGTTGAGCCTGTCATTAGTGGTCATTTCTCTACCCAAGTCATTCATTTTCTACTTCTGAAGATTTGTTTACTCATTTTTCTTGTCTTCAAGGTTTGTGGCATCTACTGGAATTACGCTACTTAAATTCAGATTTTATTGTTTTAAATTCCTATCCATGCATAATGATTGTCTTACAGTGATTTCTGGTAGATTTCCTATGGATGCCACTGTGATCAGTGGCATGATATACTTATGGACTTGTTTGTAGCATTCAGCAGGAAATTTTATCCTGATCTCAGGACCTGTGAGGATTTCTTCCCTGTGTATCTCTAAGATCTATCACAAGTATCTCTAGATGGAGCTATTTAACCTTTTCTTTTAAACACCAAAGCCATAAGAAAGCAAGTCAAAGAAACTTGTCAAGGTGTTTGGTTTACAGATTCTAAGTCACAGTCTTTTGAGGAATGCTAAATGCTTTTGTCCCTGATCATGTGACCAGATTTAGTCCCTTCTTTTATCTTTTTCCTTATCACAAAATCATGTTATGCCATTAAATGCTGTGTGAGCAAAACAATTCTTTGATCTGAGTTAAATGAGAGTTGATAGGAACACTGCTACTCACTATGTAGTTAGTGCAAGGTGGCCTCTGATGGCATACATTCCCCTGTCCCTGCTTCTGGGTGCTGAGGTTGCTGCTGTGTGCCTCCAGACCCAGCTTGCAATATTGTGTCTCTAGACAGTGATCTACTTGAACCGAGAAGTTACATCCTGGTTATATACAACTCCAGAGCCTGAAACTGGTGGATATAAGATGGTAGTTACTAGCTACATCTGACCGATTGCATTGTCTAAACTAATTAAAATGGAATAACATTTAAAATCATTTCCTCAGCTACACTGAAGCAAAAAAAAAAAAAAATTGAAACCCAGTTTCTAGGCACAGTCCAAGAATAATACCACATGTGTTTAGTAGGTTATCAGATGGACTTTACATGTATGGAAAAAAACTTTTATTCATCACAGAAGCATGAGTTTACAACACTGTCCAGGAATTAATTCCTTACTCAATAAATATTTTAGGTATGTTCTTTTAAGATATAGTCATTTTCTAGACATAGGAAAGAGAGAATGAAAAACAAACCATCATCTCCTATTGAATTCTAGTATGTTGTAGAGAAGACAAAAGTCTATTTTTAAGTAAACATAGAAATCAGGCAATGGTAGCACATGCCCTTAATTTGATCATGTGGCAGGCAGGGTCTCTGTGTGTTCAAGGACACACTAGGGAACAGTCAAGCATGGTGACATAGGCCTTTAATCCCAGTACCAACCATAGAGACCTGGAGGTCTATACAGAAAGGCAGTGACAAGGCAGTGAGGTAGCTGGGCTAAGAGCCAATGAGAGGGCAGAACAGCAAGGCAATAAAGGTGTGGGTAAGACAGGAAGTAGCACTTTTTGGTAGATGCAGAGCTGGAGAGGTAAGGTTGGTGGCTATCACTATTTCCCTGATCTCTAAGGCTTTCACCCCTATATTTGACTCTGTGTTTCTTATTTAATAAGACTGTCTAGAAATTCATGTACAGTTGAACATCTTTGTGTTAATAGCTATGTGCTGAACAACAGACTATTTAACATTCTCTCCATAGAAAGACCCCCTTGGCTAGGGCTTAGTGTTACTCTGATGTTAACCCCGGTGGAGCTCTTTTTTTGTCCAAGAGTCTCTAGCAGGTGTATTTCAGAGGTATAGAAAATGTTGCCTTCATTCCAGATCTACTAAAGTGGTGAGTAGAGGGATTTTATAAATTTCAAAATCTACTGATTTCTTGCTCACATGTACAATGCTCTAAACCACATTCCTTATCAAAAGCCGTAGGAGAGAAAACACTTACCACAGCAGGGGGACTATTAATGCCTGTACTAAAACTGAACATAAGCAAAATTTTTTGCTGGCTTCCTGTGCCCATGATCTCATTTATTTTTTTTTAAGTTCCATTTGCTTATATTATTTTCCTCTTGATTTTTAAGTAAATTAGTTTAACGTTTGTTTCTACATAAAAGTCAGGCAGGGGACAGTAACAAAATTTCTCAAAGGCACCAGATCCATTACTTGGTGATAATATGGCAATATTCTAAGAGACAACTCTGGTTCTGGTGGTGAATACAGAGTACTCACTTTTGCTATGGGTTGCACAGACAGACAATGCAGGTATAAATCTTCTGACAGTTCCTGTGCTCTGTGGTTTAAGTTGTGTCATTTGGTTTGATTGTATCCCTTAGCAACCCTGGAAGGGTGTTTATGTGTGATTGCTGTCTCTGGAAAAGGAGCACCTTAACCGTGTTTTCTCTGCACTCAGCTGGGAAAGCACTCGCTGTCAAAAAGTAATGACACTGTCACTTGCTGAAGAGGGAGGACAGAAGACATGATGGTCTGGTCATGAATAGTGGGAGTATGGGAGAGTGTAGAAGTCAGTGTGTTGTAGCCAGTATTAGGTCAATTGTCATGTGCTGTTTCAGTTTGTTGAAAAACTCTGGGAGTGAGGAGGCCCTTCTCTGTCTCTCTCAAAATTCCTGACTAAGACTCTCTCCATCAGGACCTCTAGGTGACAGCCTCAACATTCTCATTGGGGTGTGAGTCCCTATTTGAATGATGTCATTTATCCACTTATTATTTCTTTTACATAAGAAGCCTCACCTGAGGGATGTGCTGTTCTGCCTGGGTATCTCTGAGCTGGGAACTCCATTTGTTTGCTTCAACAGGGGTTCCCCACTAAGTTTCTTCAGGATATTCAGTTTCTGCCAGATGTTCATATGCCTCCTGATTTGATGGTGTTACCTTTTGTCTGTTCTTACAATTGAACTTTACCAGTTGCCTCTGCCAGATGTTATGACTTCCTGAATTGATCTTTTTTTTGCTGCCTATCTGCTACTTCTCTGTACTGCTCACTATTTGTTCCACAACTTTAGCATACATACATAGCTCACCTATTCAAAACCTAAAACATGGTATCATTGATCTTCTCTTGACCACATGGAACTCAACAAAACTTGAGAAAAGATGTTTTACTCAAAAGAAATGTTTCTTTTTATTTTTTGATATCTCAGCATTGTGAGGGATAAGAAATAATTTTCGACAGATGGTGGTGCACACCATTAATCCCAGCACTTTGAAGACAGAGGCAGGTGAATCTCAGTGAGTTCGAGGCCAGCCTGGTCTACAAGGTGAGCTCCAGTTCCAGAACAGTCAATCAAGATTGTTACATAGAGAAACCCTGTCTCAAAAAAAAAAAAGAAAGAAAGAAAGAAAGAAAGAAAGAAAGAAAGAAAGAAAGAAAAGAAAAAGAAATAATTCTTCAACCAAGGATGAAGTGGTTAATATTAATTTCCTGTGCTTCGAAGAGCTAAGGCAGGCCAGGCTTTGACTCTGGGCTTTTCACTACTATTGGTAGAACCTGTAGTGGGAAGCACCACCCCACAGAATTTTAAATAAGACTAGAATTCTTTCTCTTATTTCAAATAATATGTTTCTGGGTTAAGCAGCTGAAAATAGCGTCTGCCTGTAAAGAACTTCTAGTGAATACCTGCTATAATATAATACACTCAGTTCTTATACTAAAAGAACATGTGTGGTTTTAATTATGTGCATTTCAATCTATTTACTTAAAATTTTTATGTCTTTTAGTACCCTATTAGTTAAAGGCAAAGCATGAAACACTAAAAGAAAAGTATATGTAAAAAATACCAGTAAAGCATGATGATTTTCATAAGGGTGGATACATAATACCTAGTTAATTTTAATTTTTATGTACTACCTGAAGGTATCTTCAGTAAAACAAGAACCGATGTTGGAAAGAGAAGCACATTGATGATATTCTTTTAGTTCTTGGCAAGAAACCCTTGTGTTATTTTGTAAGTGGGTATTATAAATAACAGTCTGAAACTTTTCAATGCTTTTTTTCCGCAATTAAACACACAATTATTTTGAAAAGTAAGTCAAAAATAAGAACTAATTAAAAAACAATTCCTTCTTCTCTTGATTCTAAAATGGTAAGAAATTTTAGATCTATGAAGACATATGTATTCAATCTATATGAACAACAAGAAAAATGTCATTTCATAGTTATTTAAGTCCCTGACAATTTAAATAAATTGCATTTATATTCACGTTAAAATGAAATACAAAATCAGTATAGGACATGACCATTATTCAAATATGTAGCTGTTAGTATAATTCAATGGTTTATTGATCTGAAAATCCTTAGATATGTATTATGACATACCTTGGTGAAGCTATTTTGTAGAATTCTTGTGACATTGAATTTCTACATCAGAATTATTGTGAAGTGAGATTCCTAAAAACAAAATTGGAAATTACCTTGAAAAAAAATCTGTAGGCACTTGAATTACAAGCATTTGCTAATGGCTTGCTTGTTTCTCCTTTTTTTCTCTCCCTCTTTTTGTTCTTTTAAATAACAAATCATTAGTCTTTCATTCCTTAGCCTTAGACAAAAATTCCTACTCCTCAAGGAAATCGGATTGGTATTCACTGTATTCTGAGAGCATCAGTCTACTTCCTTGAATAAAATAGTCCTTGCTACATGGCTTCCCTGTCTGCTGGACATCCCATATTCTTTCCATTTCTGTTTCTTCAGATATACCCTTTTAATAAATAAAATTACTTTAATATGCAATTTATGGGTAAAACCAGAAATGGAGTATAGAATCTGTGTTGATGCCTATGTTTCTGTATTTGATACTGATTAGTCCCCAGGCATTTGTATTCTTTATAGTGGAGAGATTATACTAAGTATAGTAAAGACATGTGACCTATTTTTTTTTTATCTATTGGATGCTCAGGACTTTAAAAAGTATGTGAAGGATGGCTTAGAATTCATGTGTAGTCAAAGACAGTTTAGAGGAATAATTCCTTGGCACAATGGTGAATGTGTAATTTTACATTTTCTTTTCTTTTTTTCTAGAGAAGGAAGTGTACTGTTGACATCTCATGGTGATAACCTAGGCAAAGTTTATTCTGATACTCAAATACATCTTAAGTAGTCCCTTTCCTCAATGTTTCTTCAAGGGTAGTTATAAGATACCAAATACTCAAGAGGAAGACTGTAGTCTCACTCCTGGCTTCCTCTCCACCATGCTGCCAATTGTGGGCCACCTGTAGCCTTCCATCCTCTATGAAAAAAATAAACCTGAGCACTGCTCAGCCTAGTCAAATGTAGACTTCCATGCTTAAAAGCAAAAGAATTAAGACAAATCATATTCTAATGAATTAGTACTGTATAGGACATGACTCATTGATGACATCAGATTGAATACCAAAATGAATTTTTAATTTCTCTTCAGAAGAAATATTTGAAACCTGAGATCACGTGGCTTGAGAATATTATTGATGTTCTGGTTGCAGCCTATGTCCCTATTTCTCTGCTCTGCCCATGTCCATTTCATGTCCATTATTGGCTTAGGTAATGGGCAACCTCAGTAAATATTCTACCGCTTTTTAGGTATCAGGCAATCAGGTAATTATCTAATCTTTGAAGACTTTACTTCTGGAAGAAGAAATAATTCCAGACTAGGCCTATTTTTCTGTCCAGGTGGAACTCAGTATCCTTTATGAGACATAATAAAGTCCATGAATTTATCTCTGGTT
Organism: Peromyscus nudipes; assembly: GCA_902168325.1. Classification (NCBI taxonomy): domain Eukaryota; kingdom Metazoa; phylum Chordata; class Mammalia; order Rodentia; family Cricetidae; genus Peromyscus; species Peromyscus nudipes. The sequence continues at coordinate 22,717 of CABHPH010148088.1, read as the reverse complement.
AACAAACAGAGCTATCTCTTAAGAAAAAGTAGTAGTCTATCCCTTATGAAAGACCTCAACTCCAGATGCCAATACATGGATCAAGGGGAATAGATTTTAAAAGACATAATATTTTCAATTTAAAATGTGGCAAACTGGGCTCAGTGAGTTTTAAAATGCCCCACAGAAAGGCGGAGGATATATCCTGGAGGTAGAATTCTCACCTAGCCTGCGTAGGGCCCTGAGTTCAATGCTCAACATTGCCCCTCCATTCCCTCTACTGAAAAAAAGGAAAAGAAAAGAAAAAGTCTTATTCTTAAAAAGCCTTCCTTTAGAGACCCATAACTGGACAATTTTTAGAGACTGAGAGCTTTTGGAACACTCAGTCCTAAATGGGATGTCCCCAACAAATCTCAGGACTCGGGGAGCCAGAGGAAGCAGAAAGATTCTAAGAGCCACAGGGGATGGGTGACTCCAAGGAGACAGTGCCTTCTAGACACAAGACTGAGGTACATATGAACTCACAGAGACTGTGTTGATCTGCAAAAGTTAAAGCCAGATGTGGTCTCAGCACTGAGTGGGGGAGCAGACACAGGCTCCCACCCCTAACCCAACAGCTATCTTCAATTGACACCCACTTACGAATGAAAAATTAGTTTTCTTCAGTGGAGTCTCACTGGGCACATTAGCCACACTTCAGGGGAGGACCCACACATAGGAGTGGATGGCCAATAGAAAATGAACTCAAAGGAGTTATTATAGACATTTTGTCTCATATCGCTTTGTTTGGGCATTTTATTTTGTCTTACTGTCTTTTTGCTTGCATAGTATGGTTTCTCTCTCTCTCTCTCTCTCTCTCTCTCTCTCTCTCTCTCTGTGTGTGTGTGTGTGTGTATGTCTATGTAAAAGAGAGATAGTTTCTTATGTGTGTTATGTGTATGTTTTAATTCTGTTCTTTTTTGTTTGTTTGTTTGTCTCTTTGTTCATTTTCTAAAGAGGGAAGGAGAAAAAAGGGCATGGAATTGGTTGGGTGGGAAGGTGGAGAGGATCTGGGAGGAACTGGCAGAGGGGAAACCATGACCAGAATACATTGTATGAATTTTTCCCCTGCATGTACTAGTAATACAATACGCTACTGTTCTTTTACATATCCCCTATGCCTTTCTCTTAAAAATATTTTAATTGGCATACAAATTAGGCTTTGATACATAATTTTTAAATGAAATTTGTTTCTCTTGATTCTCTTCCCTTTCTCTTCTCCCCATTCCCCTGACACATTGTACCCTTGTACCCCAGCAGTCTTTTGTCTGCTTTCATATTACATGTGTCCTTTGCTCCTAGACCCCTCCAAGGGTCTCATACTTTCATACTTAGTGTGATAGCCTATATGATACTCACACTCATCATATATATATATATATATACTGGTTAGTTTTTGTCAACTTGAAAAACCCTAACTAGACATATCTGAGTGGAGGGAACTCTAAACTGAAGAACTGTCTTCATCAAATTGCCCTGTGAGCATGTTGGTAGGGCATTTTCTTTGTTAACGATTGATGTGTGAGGGCCCAGCCCACAGTGGCTGGTGCCACCACTGGATAGGTGGTCCTTGCTGAAGAAGTTATGAAGAACCAGCCAGTAAGCAGCTTCCCTCCGGTGTTCCTACTTCTGCTGTTGCTTGAGTTCCTGCCTTGACTTCCTTCAGTGATCAACAACTGTGATGGGGACACTGTAGCATAAATCTTGAAGAGTCTTATTAACAAAAACAAACCCAGAGCCAGGTATTGGGGTGAACGCTGAATGATCAGAGAGACAGAACCAGCCACAGCTACCTTACCTTGCCAATTCCTCAGCTGATCCTGTTTCCTAAGACTGGAAGCCTCTGAGTCCTCATCCAGAATGAATCTCAGCTAAACTGCTGCTCAAAAGCCTAAAAGCTTAATGAGCTCTAGTTCCTGGTTTTCAAGCCTTACATACCTTTCTGCTTCCTGCCATTAATTACTTCCTGGGATTAAAGGCTCACTTCCTGGGATTAAAGGCGTGAGTCACCATGCCTGGCTATTTCCAGTGTGGCTTTAAACTCAGAGAGATCCAGACGGATCTCTGCCTCTGGAATGCTAGGATTAAAGGCGTGTGCCACCACTGTCTAACCTCTATGTTTAATATTGTGGCTGTTCTGTTCTCTGACCCCAGATAAGTTTATTAGAGTACACAATATTTTGGGGAACACAATACCACCACAGGATATATAAGCCAAATAAACATTTTCCTCCTCTCCAATTGTTTTTTGTTCAGTATCTTATCACGGCAGCAGAAAAGCAAATGGATACACACGTATGTAAACATTAAATGTTAGGATCCATATATGAGAGAGAGCATGTAATTTCTGCCTTTCTGAGTCTGGGTTTTTAATGCCCAGGTTTAAAATCTACATTAAAACCTTCTCTAAATAAACTTGAACTTCATTTCGCAAACATGCACCAGAACGCCTAAAATCTGACAAATAAAAGAACACTTGTTATTGCTTAGCCTTCTGTTAAGACATAATAAAGCCTTGCAAATGAAAAGCAGCATATGCACACTTGACATCAAAATGATCAGAACCCGTGCATGGATGACAGGATGCACTGCCAGCTCCGGCTTGCTGTCTGCATCCTTTTGTTCTTGGTTTCTCAAGGTATCGTGCTAGATGTCCCCAAAGAGTTCTTCAAATAGTGAGACCATATGAAGAATGTTGTGAAATCTTCTATTTTTCAGGCCACAGTGTAATATAATGGTTGAAATGACACCTTAAAAAGAAGTGTTAAGTCAGCCGGGCGGTGGTGGTGCATGCCTTTAATCCCAGCACTCGGGAGGCAGAGGCAGGAGGATCTCTGTGAGTTCGAGGCCAGCCTGGGCTACAGAGTGAGCTCCAGGAAAGGTGCAAAGCTACACAGAGGAACCCTGTCTTGAAAAAAAAAAAAAAAAAAAAACAAGTGTTAAGTCTCCAGGTGTTATTAACCTCTGCACCTTTCAAGGGAAAACTATATTATAATATTGGTAGAATACCAAATGGAATATAAGTTTCAGTGGCAGATCTATAAAGTAGACTATTTACATTAATCATGGCCCCTCCACTACCCCAAAAGGCTCTTTCAAGCTTAGTTTATTTAATTTTGCCTGTTAATAGATCTAAATTGTAGAGGAGGGATGCTAAGAAGAAATACAAATTGAAATAATCTGTTTTTTTAATGTTATAGAATAAGAGATAATGCAAATATTTTTAGTTCACAGATACTTATGTTGTATGTTTAAATTTGCATCTTGTCTAAATTTTAATATATTAGTTACTTTGGGATATCTGGTAATGAATATCATTAGGTCTTGGTTGTTTCTTTTACAAAATAATTGCACGTATTTATACATGCTTTATAGTCAATGTCCATTCAATTAACGAAATATATGCACATTGTGTGGTTTTGGGTAATTTGACTGCTCATTCACACCCCTATCAGTGAGAAGGTGGGAAAACACCACACCCTGAGACAAAAATACCTCTTGGTTTTCTGTTTCATTGACAACATCGGCAAGGGTTTGGAAAAGTCTTGAGTAGCCTCTGACCAAATCCCATCCCCAGGAATGGGAAGGAGAGCATTGTGAACAAAACGGATGGAGAAGCAAGAACAGAGAGGGTAGCAGTCAGGACTGTCAGCAAGCTGATGCTTCCTGCGTGTGAAGTTGGCAGTGCACCATGGGTGGTCTCCCTCCTCATCTTTCTATACCCCAAATTCTCTAATTAGTTGTTAATACTTGAAAAAAAATTAAAGAATTTCATCACATTCCCAGAATTAAGATGAGGTACGTGTCTTGCCTGGAGTAGAAGCATTGACATGAGTGGAGAGCCTGCTACAGATGACAGTCTCAGGACCTTTTCTTAGGAGAGCTATCAAGCAACGGGTGTCTCTAGAATAAAATAAATAAAGGAATGAAACTAAGGAATGCAGTTGCGTTAAGAAATGAAGAAGTAGTATTTTGCCCAATGTGGAAGCTGAAGGGGTACCAAAAAAGAGACTGGGCAAAAAGAGCTGTTCTCACAGGCTCTTGGGGGGGGGGCAGATCTATGCTTCAGTTTGTCCATCTGGAACAAAAGGAATCCTCCACAGCTCTGTTTTCTTGTGCTATTTGGGATATATTTTTAGTATAAACAAAAAGTATGTATTTGATGAATATTTTATTTAAGTCTGCTCAATTACCTTTGAGTTTGAAAAAGAAACAAACTCATTATAAAATGTCATCTCCCTAAATAGTATGACTGCCAAGCAGAAGGGCTTGCTCATGACTGTCTCCTTAGAATGTCATTGGGTATGTTACACTTGGAAGTACAGAGATCGAAGGGAGGATTGTATCATGGGTGCAAACATGAGCTGCAGAAATAGAGAGGGAAGTTTGTATGATTAAAATACACTCATTTCATGAGATTGCCAAAGAATAAATAAATAAATAAATAAATAAATAAATAAATAAATAAATAAATAAATAAATATCCTTTCCCCCCAAAAGAAATAATTTTAGTTACTGGCTTTGCCATACAAGTTGTGCAATTTTAGTCATGTTATTTAATTCTCCCTCAATTTTCTTGTCATAAAATTGAGAAATAAATGAGACAAAAATCTGTAAAATCCAAGACATTAATTCTGCCATAGTTTCAACACAAACACCAAATGAGTAGTAGTCCTAGTCTTGATTATTGCTTGTAATGAGACATACACTTCTTTAGATAGTCTGAAAAGGCACCAAATTGTCAATTTTAAATTTAAAATTTTTAAGTAATATTTTTATATTTACGTGTGTGTGTGTGTGTGTGTGTGTGTGTGTGTGTGTGTGTGTAAGTAAGTAAGTAAGTAAGCTTGAAGGCCAGCAATCAATTTGAAGGAGTTGATTCTCTTCTTCCATTATGTGGGTCCTGATTATCTAATTCAGGCTGTCAGGCTTGATGACAAGTACCTTTAATCTGACCCTACATTCTCATGTTTTTAAATGATATGAATGTAGGATGAAACTGTATATAACAGAGGAATGTGCATTTAATTGTTCACTTTAAAACCTTGAATTCTGAATTAACTATAAATAATCTTTTAAGGTTAAGCTTGCAAAAATGGACAACCACAGGATATTGATGAATATGTGTAATGTTTTGAAATACACAATAATTTAAATTGCTAATGAAGTATTATTTTATTAAATTACTTTAAATTTCTGATTCATTAGTGTAATAACAAAGAATGTATTTGCCTTCTTAATTCACAGGAGTCCTTAAAGCAAGACTCCTGAATTGTTAGAAAATGTATGATCCTTCTTAGAAAGTAGATTGAAAAATATTCAATATAGTTTCATGAAGTCCCATTTTTAAACTGTTGATCTTAGTTCCTATGCTAACGTTGTTCAGAAAGTTTTTTTTCCTGTACCAGTAATGAAGAGAAAAATGGGGACTAGCCCATTTTCTCTTCTGTCAGGTTCTGTGTATCTGGTTTTCTGTTCAGATCATTGATCTATTTGGAGTTGAGTTGTGTTCAGGGTGATAAATACAGGATGATTTGGATTCTTCTACATGCAACTATCCAGTTTGACCGGCACCATTTGCTGAAGATTCTTTTTTCCAGTGTGTATCTGGCTTTTTTTTTAACCAAAAATCTGATGTCTATATGTGGTGGATTTATGTCTGGTTCTTCACTTTAATTCCATTGATCAATGTGTCTGCTTATGTGCCAATATCATGCAGTTTTTATTACTGTAGCTTTTTAGTACAACTTGAAATCAAAAATGGTGATACCTCCAGCAGGTCTTTTATTATTCAAGATTGTTTTATCTATTCTGGGTTTTTTATTTTTCTATATGAAACTGAATGTTGTTCATTCAGTATCTGTGATGAATTATGTTGGAATTTTGATGGGGATTGCATTGAATCTGTAGTTTGCTTTGGTAGGATGGCCATTTTTACTATGTAAATCCTACTGACCCATGGGCATGAGAGATCTTTCCATCTTCTGATATCTTATTCAATTTCTTTTTTCAGTGTCTTAATTTTTTTCACATAGGTCTTTAATTTGCTTGATTAGAATACCCCAAGATGTTCTATGTTATTTGAAGCTACTATGAATGGTGTTGCTTCCCTAATTCTTTCACAGTCCTTTGTCATTTGTGTTTGTGTTTGTGTTTGTATATATAACTGATTTTGTGAGTTAATTTTGTATCTTGCCACTTTGCTGAAAGTGTTTATCAGCTATAGGGGTTTCCCAGTGGAATTTTTAGGGTCGCTTATGTATACTACCCTATCATCTGCAAATTAAGATACTTTAACTTCTTCCCTTCCCATTTGTATTCCTTTTTATCTCCTTCACGTGTCTCATTGCCCTAGCTAAGACTTCCAGTGCTATATTGAATAGGTATGGAGAGATGGGACAACCTTGTCTTGTTTCTGATTTTTAATGTCAATGTTTTTATTTTCTATTATTCATAATGCATTAATGATTACCTTATAAAAACTGAGTGACAACTGATAATCTTATTTTATACAAGCAAAAATAGAAAGATCTTAGACTGTCTAAAGTATTAGAAGATTATGGAGAGAAAAATCATAACAATCTTCAAATATATAAATAGGCTGTTGATATATGTACTTTGGTCAAGCCTGTTTTTGCTTTTGGAAGGATGGCCATTTTTTACTATGTTAATCCTACTGACCCATGTGCATGACAGATCTTTCTACCTTTTGATATCTTATTCAATTTCTTTCTTCAATGTCTTAAATTTTTTTTATCCTATCAGTTTAACTTGTGACAGCGCAAACAACCCAATGAAAGAAGAAAATGTGAATGGATAATTTTGTAGGCTTATGATCTGTAAGGCACCAGGCTTTGTATTTAAGGACTGAGTCACTCTTTCTGTTCTCCCATTGACTATTGGTCTCATGCCCAGACAGGCTCTTGATTCTCACTGTAAACTTGAGATCAGAGGATCTGTACTACTAAATCTGGGAAAAACATGAGTGCTTTAATTACTCAGTAATTCAAAGTCAACATTCTTCTTTGAATTAGCTCCCATGCTCTTTCCTGAATTTTAGTAGCTGTAATCTTGTGAGTGCTACAAGTCCATGCTTGAATCCCAGGCAGACTCTGGCAGTTGGTAGCCATCAATGACATCAGCTCTGATTGTTCTGAAATTTGGTGAGTGGTTGTTCTCCATGCAATGTTCTTTGAGGTATAAAAATAGCACAAATAATTCTGATGCTGTGGGAGATGGAGTCCCTGTATACTACATATTGCCCCAGAACAAACTAGAATCAGGTGAAAAAAATTGCAAGGCAGATTTCAATTTAGCAAAAAGACAGTCTTAATAATTAACAAAGAGCTAGCAAAGATCAGCTAATGACTTTTGAAAAGCATTTTCATCTTCAGCCTTGGTGGCCAATTGCAGTCGACAAGAATAAGTGATCCTTCACATCAATTTTTAAATTTGTAGGTGGTTACTTGTTTTTTCATTCAAGTTTTAATGAAAAAAGGTGATTACATGATAAAAATGTTTGAGGTTAGGTGGGCAAGATCATGGTCCCTAAGGACTTTCTTATGAAAGCACAGATGCTTCCTCAAAGGCAATGAACTGCTTTGAAAATTCAAATCGATACGTCTTTGATGTTTATTAAACGTTTCTAAATATGTATCAAAATGTTCCGCTTTATTTCAGTTTTGTAAAAAAAAAAATCACAACTAAATGATGCAAGGATAGTCATTCCAGTCACGTCACGTCTGTATGCAATTACATGTTTATGTGACTCACAAATTCTGTTGTATTTTGGGGGACCTGAATGATTATTTAAATTCAAGTTTTCTATAAAATGAACCTCTCAAGGGTGCTAAGATGTTATAAATGCATTTCTTTTGGTCTTAAATAATTTTCTATTCATGATAGTTAAATAGGAAATGAAAGAAAGGAAGCAATTATTGAGCACCAAGTGTGTCTTACTTATTTTACACAACTCATTTCATTTAGTGCTCACGGTAGCTATTAAACCTACACATAATCAGCTCCATTTGCATCTAAACCTTTCGAAGTTTGTAAGTTTGTATACCTTGCCTGAATTATTTCCCACAATTTATGGCCTTAGCCCAAGGAATCAGCTGGCAGAGTCCAGACTCAAGTCTCCATCTGGATTTCTAAAGCTTCCATACTCTCCTCACACGCTATTCCCTAAAAAAAAGTGAAAATATGAACCTGACTTTTACTTTTTCCAGAAAATACTAGAAAGCTTGCTGTGTCCTGTTTATTCAGTACTGCTGTTGATATTCAAATGCTGATGCATTTATGAGAGAGATGTTAGTGCATAGAAGTATAGTCTAGTAAGGCAAAAGTAGAAGCCAGGATTGAACCCATAATTCAGCAAAAGAAAGAAAATTGGCAGTGCATTATATGGTTTGTAGAGATTGTAACAATGGTTCCCATGGGAATCAGGAGCCAAAATTATCACCTTATACCTCCTCTACTTTTAATTGAGTTGGCATGATCATATTCTCTTTTTGTCTGAACTTTTGAGAGTGAACCTACTTACAATGGCGTATGGATTCAAAACCATTTTTCCTTTTCTCTCGAAAGGAAGGAAGTAGCTTATTTTGAAGATCAGCCTTATTGTGAGTTTGCCACAGCTATTTCTAGACAAAGATTTTTATAACAATTCAAAAGGAAAATTCATTGTTGAGAATTAGCTAGTACTGAACATATTGAGGAGTTAATTGTAATACTATTTCTCTAGAAAGGTTAATTGGCTTTCTTTTCCACAAACAAGAAAGTGTGACTATAAAAAGGTAAAAGACTATTAACACTCAACTATAGGCTGATTGCTGTGAGGACTTCAGTTCCAAAAATATGGGCTGACGTATGAAAAGATGTGATTTCATGATAATGAAATATTTTTTTTAGTGTATGAACTTTGATGTGTAGTTACACTAAAAAAAAGGCCTTGGGGAGCTTTGTGGACATTGGACAAGTGAAAGAAAACAACTTGGTCTAAATGGTAGATATAGGTCTGATTACCAAATATGTTTATTAAAATATATTGTTAATTGAAATAGAATCACATCACTATTCTTCTCCTCTCCAGCTATTCCCAGCTCAGCTCCCTTAAATCACTACCATGGCCCCCATTCTCAAGTTTATAGCCTCTTTCTCTTTTATTATTTTTGTTGTATATATGTTTGTATAGATGTATGCACTTATATTTACATATATAATTATATATAAGAAAATTGTATTTGCATATATGTATGAAACCTGCTAATTCTGTTTTTTGTTCATTCTCAAAGAAGACTGATTCTCTCTCCCCCAGCATCCATTAATTGTCTGCAGGTCTTCATCTGCAGGGTAGGAACTTGTAAGATTTCCACCATCTGTGTTGATATATTATCAACTGGTCTTGTCACTGTGCATTGTTGAGATTTCATAGGTGCAGTTTCCCTATTATATTTCCCTATCATAGATAGACAACACTACCTCACAAAAGATGTCCTGGTCTTCTGGTTTTCATACTCTTTCTGACCCTTCTTCCTCTACGTTCCCTGAACCTTAGGTTTAGGGATTGCATTGTAGATGTATCAGTTGGTGCCACAACTGGCTCTTCTCTGCATTAGGGCCAGTTGTGGATTTCTGTACTGGTCTCTTTCTGATGCAATAAGAAGATTCTTTCATGAAAGCTATGCTTATCTGTGAGCATAAGAGTAGGTAAATATTTAGAATGGAGTTAGAAATTATACTGACTGCAATTTGTAAATTACAGCAGTAAATTCTCTACTAGGGTCCATATCCTCAGTAATCACGTGTAGTTGACTAGGTTTACGAAACCTGCTATAAATTTCCTCCTATTGAGTTGGCTTAACTTCAACTAGATAACTGTTGTTTACCTGAAAGATAAGGAAAATTCTAATATTTATCACTGATCGGTATATGACTGTGGCGATTGTATACAAAACGTCACAAGCTTAAGAGATAAAAGTCCTGAGTTGTAGTAATAACAACTACTAACTAGCTATGTGATTAATCACTTACCAGCTTTGCCAAAAGGGGTGGTATGGAGCTAGATTAGGCTTTGGGATACCTTTTAGATCTTATTTTAAGTTTCTAAATGTTTAAATATATGAACTTCTAAGATACAAAATTTACTTTTAGGCATACATACATGTATATACATACATACGCATGCATCTATGTATGTATCACCCACTTACATCTATTAAAAGGCATGCAATGGGGACCTAACTCTACACAGGACGCAGCCTAACCAGATAACATTTAGAGGTAGCATTTTTATCCTCAGGAGTCTCACAGGCAGTGTTGGATAAGAACTTCCCCAAATTGTCAAGGCTCACAAATCTTCAGTAAAGTGTAAGCTCACTAATACAAGAGGAAAAGGGGGTCCCCCTTGTCCCTACTCAACTTCTCATTTTATACAACTGACTGTCAGATATTGTGCTCAATACTGAGATACTCATGACATTTGTAGCACAGCTTTGAAATTATATTCATTTGCCAAAGAATGAGATCTGAGCTGAAACCACAAGCACTGGGCTTAGGATCGTGTGTTAGATCCCAGCTTACAACTAGTAGGTTCAGCTCCTTGCCATGTAGCTCATTGTGGGGGTTGCAAGAGAGTGATTTCTGAACTCATAAAGCAAAACATGTCTAAACTCATGATGACCAAGAATTAATTCAAAATCAACCATGTAATGGGTCTGAGACATTCCTAATGGCTCTCACCTGTTTTGCATTGTGTAACTTCACTACAGCCTCAGTTCTGAAACACCTAACGTGTATGCTCTGGACTGTGTGTGCTGTTGTACCATACAATGTCAACAATTCTTGCATAAAACACTCCAGCTCAGCCTTGAAACTACTGCATGTTATGAATCACAAGTTTTTTATTTTTTATGTTATATGATACATACAGTGTGTTCTGCTTTTATAGATACATACTGATTTAGCTATGGAAAACAAAGATTTTTAATGTTTTCCTACTGTCATTCCTCGGTGTATCAGATTAGATATCTTTGGAATGTGCTATGTTAGAATGTTTGATGTAAAAACAAATGCAGTTTGAGTTGCTGACTTGAGTTTTATAGAGATCGTCAAATGAATTTTGGCTTGATATTAGGACACTGTTTCTAACACTTTCTGAAATGGCCCAACATACAATTCTGTCATTTTTTTACTGCATATTCATGCAAAGTAGCATTCTTAGCAATTATGAGTGTAAAATCAACGTGTTGATCAACTCTAAAAAATATTGAAGATACTATGTGCTCTGTGGTATTAAGTATTCAGCCTTGATTTTATCATTTTACATAAAAAATAAGTAAGTACATTCACTTAATTAGTTTATTTTATTTAGCATGAAATAAATGGCAAACTTACATGTATAACCAGAGAATTATTTTAAAATAAAATTTGTTATGATCTCTTATGAGCAAATGTTTGCACTACATTCTTATTTTATATATATGCCTATCTACCAAGGATTGGGTAAAACTTTCTCATGGGAAAAAGAATCACAAGGTAAGAAAAAGTTTAATAGTCCCTGTTCTAGAGAAGCTTTAGGGATCTCTGACATTTCTGTGAGTAGGCAGAGGAAATGTGTGCCTAAGGACTCCTGAGAAAAAGCTGCTGGGGAATTCTGGAAGATTCAGGAGATACTTAGGTCATAAATATCATGGTAGGAGAGGATGCACGGAGAGGGATGTGGGCAAATGATGCAGGATAGGAAGTGCATGGAGTCATTGAGTGATTTGAAATCCTGGGAAGAGACATGTGAAGACATTGCTTGGGATGGGTAAGTGTTAGAGTAGATCAAAGAATAAACAATTCATAAAGAAACTTAAAATCCATTCAGAATAAATAGTGGCTTTATAAAGTTGGGCTGAGAAGCAGTTTGAAATGACTGTTTGGTGTTTGATGGAGTACCTTAGAGAGCATGTGAAGAGGACCATGGACATGGAGAGTAAATTCCAGAATTTTAGAGTTTGTTTCTCTTTATGATACTTTATTCTCTATGCAATATGGAAATACTCAAATTTTTATTTTAATTTATAGTAAACAGGGTTTGTTCTACTAACCAATGCTTACCTGATGAGTCAATATTTTAAGTCTTCCAGTGCTGTGGGATGTTCTGTATGGCAAATGTGTTGCTCTGATTGGTCAATAAATAAAACACTGATTGGCCAGTGGCTAGGCAGGAAGTACAGGCGGGACTAACAGAGGGGAGAAAAGAACAGGAAGGTGGAAGGAGTCATTGCCAGCCAGCTGCGGCAGGACAAGTAGCATGTAAAGATGCCGGTAAGCCACGAGCCACGTGGCAAGGTATAGATTTATAGAAATGGATTAATTTAAGATATAAGGACAGTTAGCAAGAAGCCTGCCACGACCATACAGTTTGTAAGCAATATAAGTCTCTGTGTTTACTTCGTTGGGTCTGAGCGGCTGTGGGACTGGCAGGTGAGAGAGATTTGTCCTAACTGTGGGCCAGGAAAACTCTAGCTACATTCCAGTGTTCCAAAATGCTTTTATATTTCACCATGAGTTAGCAAGACTCATGGCCAAACAATGACATGAATGAATGCTGACACTTGCATCTCAAATCAGCCCTGTGTCTGTAAACTCTACTCAAGGCAAGTGTTCTTTAGTGAGTGTGAAAATGTAATGAGGCAGCTTCTTTTAATGGGAACTTGGCAAGGTTCATTTCAATCAATTGTAATATACCCAAGAATTTGAAGGAACTACTACAGAGAAATCTGACCCAGTTTACTTTACTTTTTAGTGTATCTTGGTCTTTTTTTTTTTTTTTGAGGATGAATTGGAGAAATGTGTGAGTTCAAACTTAACCTAATGTTGATCTCTAGTTTAAAGCAATACAGTCATAATGTATTTGAAATGGCTTTTGAAAATGGTATAAACCACTGTAAAGGGAGTCTATAGCCTTTTGATTTCTGTCAGCAAAGATGATGAGGCTGTAAACACTTGGACCTTCTTATCTGCAGGTTCTATATCCATGAGTTCAATTAACTATACATCAAAACATATGAAAACAGGCTGGAGAGATGTCTTAATGACTAAGGGCACTTGCTGCTCTTGCCTAGGACCCCGGCTTGGTTTTTAGCACTCACGTGGAAGCTCACAACCATCATAACTCCAGGTGCAGAGGATCTAACACCCTCTCCTGGCCTCTACAGGCACCAGGCATGTGTACAGTATACATACATATATGCAGGCAAAACACTCACATGCATAAAATAAAATAAAAAAATAAAATACTTCAAAACAGATTTTATCTATAATGAGCATATGCAAACAGTCTTTCTTGTTATACTTCCCCTGCAAATATAGCAAGTACATAATGTTTATTTTGTATTAGCTATTATAAGTAAAGTACAGATTTAATGTACACAAGAAGATATATGTGGCTTATATGATGACTGGAATATCTTCACATTTTGCCATCTACAGAGCGGTCTTGAGCTCTCCCACAGGATACTGAAGGATCTCTGGGCAAGCAGCAGCTGAGGCCTAGCTCACTTGACTTTGCCAGGAGTTTTCCTTGATTTCTTACTAAAGATAGCATTGCTTCTATTTCTGATTTGTGAGAGTCCCCTCCCCCACCCTGAGTACATTTTTGTTTGTTTCATGTAGACAATGCTTCATGTAGCCGGAACTGCTCTTGAATCTATTACATAGTCAAGTATGACCTTGAACTTCTGGTCTTCCTGCCTCTACCTTTTTAGTGCTAGGAGTATAGGTATATTATGCCTTACCAGGTCCTACTTCCCTGAACAGGTTTTCCCTGCTCATTTTAATATTCAAATAAATGTTTTATGACAAAAAAAATCGCTGTTCATTACTGGTCACAGCTTCTGTCTCCCGGTGAGGAAAACATAATGGAAGCATTTCTCTCATATCCATATTTTTTGTCCCAGAATTTCACATCCTGCATTTCTAAGGCAAACCTATTCCACAACGTCTTCAAGTCCTCATGCTGGGAAGGAGTTCTTCTCTCTGAGTCTTGAGACATTAGATAAGAAACTCGTAACCAGGTACCTTTTTAAGGAGAGAGCTATTTATTTTGGCATTCCACATCAGTGCTTATCTCTTCTAAGGAAGAAACTCGGATAGGAAAGGGCTGTGTTTTAGATTCGGCTTGGCCCAGTGCTGACGTCGGTGAATGTGATTCAAAATGTTCTAGGTGAGAGACCGCTGTGATAGCTGAGAGGAGGACACTGTCTCTTGGGTTAAAATGTTGTATCCTCATCTATCATGGTATCTCCCTCCCTGCCCTGCCACTCAGGATCTGCTGACTCCCCATGGGAGACCTTGATTTGAGAGAAGTGGGGATGTGGGGTGGCCTGGGAGAGAGGGCTGGGGGTGGGGGAGGTGGGATCTGTGGGTGGTTTGTAGAGTGAGTAGAAAATTTCTTAATAAAGAAATATGAAAAGAAATGTTGTATCCTTTGGGAAATGTGGATGACAGTTCAGCAAACACAGCTACAGAGTTAGTGTAGATATTTGTAAGCAAGCACGTGAAGATCAGAAAAATGGGTAGATTTGCATGGCTCTGAAAAACGAAGTTTGGTCAGTGAAATTTTACTTCTTTTCTTTTTATCTTTTCTTTGTTGTGTGTGTGCATGGGGGTGGGAGTGGGGTTGTGGGATGCCGTCCCTCCAATGGTCATGTTTCTGCCTTAGCTTCTTGAGTGCTAAGATTACAGATGTGTACCACCGTCAGTGGTTTATTTTAATGTGTGATCATTGTTATCTTTTACTTTATGTAAAGCACTACAGAGTGTTGCAAAATGAAAATATTAGAGATATTTCTTTTTAAATAATATCTAAAATTACATATTTATTTGTTTGCACATTAGTGCATGTGTGCATCTATGTGTGTGTGTGTGTGTGTGTGTGTGTGCACGTGGGTACCACTGTATACATGTGGGGGTCAGAGGACAACTTTCGGGAGTTGATTCTCTCCTTCCATCATTTGGGTCCCAAGTATCAAACTCAAGTCCTCAGTTTTGATGACAAGAGCTTATATCATCTAAGCCACTGGTTCTCAACCTTCCTAATGCTGCAACCCTTTAATGCAGTTCCTCATGTTGTGGTGACCCCCTGCCATAAAATTATTTTCATTGCTGCTTCAGAACTGTCATTTTGCTACTGTTATGGATCATAATGTAAATCTCTGATATGCAGGACGTCTGACTTGCCACCCTGTGAAAGGGTCGTCTGACCCTCAAAGGGGTCACGACTTACAGTTGAAGAACCACTAGAATCTAAGCCATCTTCCTAGACCATTTCTCGAGGAAAAAATTATCCTTTAGGAAATATGCAGACAAAGAAGGTTTGCAAGAAAAGTAAGTTGTACCGCTTTGAGTGGAAAAATTCATATTCTTAAGGTATGAGTAGTCTTGGGTGGGGTTTACCCTTGGGGAGGTGGAATGAATTCCTATGTATTCATAGAAATCTTTGGTCCATGTGACCTGTCAGCATGTAACAGGTGGAGAGAAATGTCTCTCAAGTGGGCAGTAGGTGGAAATAACAGATATTTTGATCTAATTAAACAATTATTGTTAGTCATTAATTATACTTTTGGGGGATAGGTTGAAGGCAGCAAGACTGAAATATTAATTCATAATTTGAGTTTATTATGTTATCTATTACTTGTTCATTACTTGTCCATTTTTAATTAGGGTTATGATGTTTACCTTAAGAGTTCATCACTGTTTGATTTAGGAAATTAACTCTTTTGCAAATTGCATTGGCATAAAACATATGAGACTTTAGACTTAAAAATGATTTATTCCAAATTCAAAATTTATTGGTGAGGAAATTGAGGTCTTGCAAGTCTGGATGACTGCTCCAGGGACCACACAAAAACCTACTAACAATGAAGGCAGCAAATTGGTTCTATGACTCCCCATGCGGCAATATTTCTGCTGTTCACATTGGCTTATGTACTGTTTGTGTTTTTGTGCGTATGTGGGCTGGGCCACAAAACTTGTAATGTATTATGCCCAAGGCACTTGTGAAGGAGGAGGCCTACTCCACCCAAGAGTGTAAGATTAAAGTGCTAACTTCTAAGTATTATTTTAGACCATAAACTTATATGAAATCGGAAGAGTTTCTGAAATTTGTTCACCAGAATTTTCTAGGCACAAACATAGATTTGCTTGAGGCAAAAGCAAGTGTGCACTACTTTTTAATTTAGAGTTCATTTTCCTTACTTCTTACATTCTTCACTCCTTCTCCTTCATCCTCCTTTTTAAAAAAATTTATCTGTAATCTTATTGGTGATTTTAAAAGACTATACAAGCTATTGTACTATAGAAAATACACATTATATTTATGGTGCCACTGTGGAAGCAGTATAGTGTCGAAGAACCATTATGTATAGCTGTATTTAAAGTATTTGATTATACATGGCATTTTCTCATATATCATCACATATAATCTTTTAAGGAACTTTATAAGGCAAAAATATTTAGTATTAGTTTATAGGCAGAGACATTGGTTATCAGAAAGGGTAGAACAATTTGTCCAAGTCTAACTTGGCATCATCCCAAGTTGGGACCAAGTATTCAAATATAGGAACTTAGGGAGGCTATTCTCTTTCAAATCAGTACAAGTAATAACAATAGATAAACATATTCTTATTATATTTAACATTGTGTTGTTATAAAATTGCTTTATTAATTAAAAACCAAAGAGAAATGTGTGGTAGAAGCACTCTATGTATAATGTGTACATGTATCTATATATGTAAGGAATGAGAAGAAAGGGTAGTCATAAGACACCTACAACTAATTTTTAGAACCTAAAAACACACCACTTTTAGTGCCAAACTAACTTTGCAAATATTATTAAGATTGAAGCCATCAATAAACAGATTCTCAAAGATTATTTTTACAATATTAATATAGTTGTGCAATTACTTAAAAAGCAGAAGCTAATTCACAATTCAGAAGGTGAATTTGGACTGTAGTAATTGAAGATGAAAGATGAGGACTTGAACAGAATAAGGTGTTAACTGCCAGAGGCTGGAAAAGTGAAAAAACAAAAACAAAAATAAATAAACAAAAAGCAAAAAACAAAATTCTACCTTCAAAACCTATAGATACTCATGAAGTCTACCTACCACCTAGATTTAAATATAAGGTCACCCATGTTGCACTTCTACTATATATAACTTTAAGAAAAAAATTGAGGGAAGGATATTGACAATTTTTTTAACTACAATTATTGAACAAAGCTAATACCAACAGTTAACTCTTCCACAATGCCTCCTATATAATAGAAACTCTCCTTGGTGTGTTAATTTTCAAGAAACCAGTGTCCTTAACCTGATGTTTTAGGAGCACAAACAGAGATAGAGAGATTATTTAATTTCAGGAAGGTCATATAACCTATATATGGTGAGGCTCGGATTTGAACCTAGGCAATATGACTACAGTGCCTATACTTTTAACCATTGCATCAAATGTACCATTATTTCTCTTTAAAGTTGGAAAACCAACGTGCTGAATATTTTGCTTTCTTTCCTGGATTTACTCAGCCAATGGAAAAACCCATGATTGCTCCATTTTATTGGAAGATCCTGAGTCCTCTCTTCCTTTTTCCTTCTTTGGTCTTTCCTTCCTTCCTTCCTTCCTTCCTTCCTTCCTTCCTTCCTTCCTTCCTTCCTTCCTTCCTTCTTTTTCTTGTCCCTTTCCTAA
Organism: Peromyscus nudipes; assembly: GCA_902168325.1. Lineage (NCBI taxonomy): Eukaryota > Metazoa > Chordata > Mammalia > Rodentia > Cricetidae > Peromyscus > Peromyscus nudipes. The sequence goes on along the minus strand of CABHPH010148088.1, from coordinate 4,966 downwards.
TGCAAAACAAAATAAACACAATTCTCCCCCCCCAAAAAAAATCCAAGAGTATTTTGTGTAGGAATAATGAATTGTCTGCTTGTCTATCTAATGCCTTAGAGTGCAAGAATTTTCTAATGAACTCTTGTTTTAGTTCATTAACATATGAGATGAAATAGTCTATAATCAAATAATGTATTATTTTCAACCATTTTTCTATTAATACATATTTTTCTCCAAAAAAATTAAAGCTTGAAATCATGGCCATAAGTCATGAATTTTTGAATGACTTCTGAAATATAAGATATAGAATGGCAAGTGTCATCTCATTTTGCCAGCCAGAATCAGCCATGCTTTGTACTTTTCCCCTTCTCTCTACTTTACTAAACATACTTCATCGTGTTTAAATATACCTTTAAAAGTAAAAAAAAAAAATCAACTTATTATTCAATCTTCTTTATTTTGTAGGGCAACATGAAGAGTACCCCCATGCAAACACAAATTCTTCATAGATAGAGCTTCTAATCACCGTATAGTATTGTTTATTAAGTTAAAAAATTACCTTTTTCTGCCAATGAAAAGTAAGAATGTTGCTGATATTTCACAAGATCAAAAGCCACAGGGCAGGGAGAGTCTGGGAGATTGAGGGCTGAGGAAAACATTGACCAGTGGATTCTAATTAGCTATGAGATGAGATTAAGAATTTCGGGTGTACTACTGCGCAGCAGGGTGACTCCAGATAACAGGAATGTGCTGTACTTTTTAAAGCTAGGAGAAGAAAAATCAAATCTATTATTGACCATACAGAATGAAAAATGAGAAGATAGATTAATCTGACTTAAAAATTATGTAGTGTGCCGGGCGGTGGTGGCGCACACCTTTAATCCCAGCACTCGGGAGGCAGAGCCAGGCGGATCTCTGTGAGTTCGAGTCCAGCCTGGGCTACCAAGTGAGTTCCAGGAAAGGCGCAAAGCTACACAGAGAAACCCTGTCTCGAAAAACCAAAAAAAAAAAAAAAAAAAAAATCATGTAGTGTATAAAGGTATCAAAATATTGCATGATACTTTATCAATATGTATAATTTTATGATTTTATACACCAACCAAAATAAAGTTAAACATTTTATTCTCAGAATATAGTTGCAGAAATGAAATTATTAGATCAATAGATAAGATATTTTATTCCACTGCTTTTCCATTAGGTTGTATCAGTTTCTGGTTATAACGTATGAAAGTGATGATTTTTCTACAATTTCACCAACACCTTAAAACTTGCTATTCTGTTGGGCAGAAGAAGTTCCATTAAAATAATTGCCACTTTGGATTTTTACACCAGCTTTCTCTGTGTAATACTAAACAAAACAAAGCAATTCTCACCCACTTACCTTGTAGAAAACAGCAGCCCTCACTTAAGAAGAAACCATGGAGGAGCTGCAGAAAAACTGGGTTGCTTGTTCACTCTGAGCTTAAAGCCAAGTAGATAAATTTCATGTAGAAGCTGAACCGTGGTGTGTGTGTGTGTGTGTGTGTGTGTGTGTGTGTGTGTGTGT
>CABHPH010148087.1:47651-48939 GCA_902168325.1 Peromyscus nudipes | reverse complement strand
CTCCTCTGACAAGAGGTGGTCAGGCAGGATGCTGGCCAGTCCAAAATGTTTCCCTCCAAGGCCACCTCCACCAGACAGGTCTGCAGAGTGATGGGAGTTTTCATTGAGGTGGGTTGGCCTCCTCTCAAAGCTGGTGAACAGAACCGCAGAAGAGCAGAAGAGACAGAAAGATAGAGAGAGAGAGAAAGACAGAGAGACAGAGGGACAAAGGGAGGAAACTTTCTAACTGGTGTCTCATGTTTTCTATCTGCCTTTTTGCCTTCACTTGCCAGGTGAGAACCTAGTGTGGCCAGAATAAGGGAGATGACAGCAGCATCTTCTCCTGCCTTAGGCTTTGCTCTGGAGACCCTGGGCCAGTTTGCTTACGACACGTCAGATTAGCCACATACTAGAACTCAGAAAGGGACACTAGTGATTCATCTAACTACAGCTAGTGATTCATCTAACTATAGCTGGCCCAAAGCTAAGGCCAAGACTAGATGTTTTAAGACTTTATGGCTGGAGGAAGAGAAATTTTCAACCAGTATCCAGTACTCCAAAGAAACAAGAAAGCCCACCATAGATAGTGGAAATTTGCAAATAATCCAACTTGCTCTAGTCAATATGGCTACCTAACCCCAGACCTTTATGATATGTATATTTGATAAAGAAATTAAATTAAATAATAGGCTAGAAAATGTGCATGCAATTCTGATATGTGCACATCTCTTGGTAAATTACTTTTATGTTTTAGAGGGGGAAAAAACCTACTAGCTAAAAAATTCCAAAGAACCTCAAAGTAGCTATTTTTTTTCAAGATTTGGAAGAGACGCCATGCTATATATATATATATATATATATGTATATTTGTGTGTGTGTGTGTGATTTTAAATTTTTTTCTTATTCAGGGGAATGCTCGGAGATACAACGAGACAATCAAATTTGCAAAGTCCTCAGCAGTGAACCAAGGATCAAATGTTGTGGGAATAAGCATGGCTATCAAAGCAATGGTCTCCCTTTCTTGGGTGGCAATCTCCTGCTCATCCACATTCACTGGAAAAAGAGTTTGTACAGCTGAAATTTATAATCACTTTAATTTTGACTTAGTGTTTGACTTCTACCTAAATTCTTTTCCTTTTTGATGGCACATTTTCTGGCACACAGTAGACACTCAACTAAGGTTTAATTGATTTCAATTGCAGTGACTCTAAAATACAATTGTTGGAACGCCATTGCCAACAATAACAACTTATCTAATGGTCCAAACCTAGGATATAATTTAACTAAACCTACCAGAAACTTAATAATA
>CABHPH010148087.1:27651-42651 GCA_902168325.1 Peromyscus nudipes | reverse complement strand
CACTTAGCATGGACATGCTGACATAGGAAATGACCTGGTCCTGATCAGAGTCCCAAACCTTTCAGTCCTGTTAGCATTTTGCTGTCACAGACACCTGGCTCCATGACTGTATGAGCAGCAGGAAGCTGCTTCCTAAATATCATGAGGAACATAGAGCACACACATCTCTGTAGGTCATCTCAATTGACATAGTAGTGGCTTGTCACCAACCAGACATGGATGAGATCTCATGGTTTGGGAAAACAAGAGTACCTGCTAATCACACACTGGCTTTGCAAACCCTGCCGGCAACACCAAAAAAAAGGATTCATTCCTTTGAACCATGCACCAGGAAAGAAAATGACTCCTGCTTATATTAAAGGCCACTTACCTAAACCGATGGAAAGAACCCCAGGTGATGTGACTTCAGCCTCACAGATTAAAATATAATGATAATCCAATGTGAAAAGGTAATACTTGCTTATTGAAAAAGAAATGAGAAAAGGTAAGAGTTAAAATTAAAATCACCTATAATCCCACATTTCAGAGATGTGTGCACTAACAGTCTAGTGTATTTCCTTACAGTCTTTCACTGAATATATAGAATTGTGGGAGTTTGGACTTGGCAATAGTATTATATCTTAATAAAATGTTTTCTATATTTTCATTTACAGAATATATAAAGCTGTGACATATTACACCATTTCCAAGGCTTATTTCACAAACCCCTGACAATCCTGTCATATTTCTTGAAGATGGAAGTTTTTCACTAGAAAGTTGGTACAGACTTACAGGTATACACTCTCACCTCATCTTAAACTTACTACCAAGTATGGCATTCTTCTCTTCTAGTTTGCATGATGACGTTAGCATTTTCCTATGCTAAATATATTTTTAATGTGACTTTAATGAGTATAAAATATTCTAGTGCAAAGACAGTGTGTTTAATATTTCACTAAATAGTATCTTATTCTTCAACTTTAGAGATGCTTTTAGATTTTAAAACTAATACAACACTATAATGAATGCTCCTATAAATAAGTCTTTGGCCACATCTCTCATTAATTCTTGAGGACAAAGCCCCAAAATGAGACTTTCAGACTTTGTAGAAGAAAGCCATTCTTCAGAAGAACTCCTGGACTGAGCCCCTTCATGCTTATACAGCAAGCACCTACTTACCCACTAAGCCATTTCCCCAGCCCTGGGCACAAGGTCCATCCATGATGCAGCATGCCTCAGCACTTCATTTCTTGGGATCTGCACTTTGAACACACTCCCCAGGTAGTTCTGATGAATGGGCTTTGAGGAAAAGGAACAGCAATGTCCCACAAGGTGAAACTTCAGGTTAATACAGAGTCACAGGACGTGTCTGTCTCACTGGAAACAGAGACAAAGCTGTCTGCCTGCCTTCTCCAGAGACTGTGGGGCTGAGCAGGGTCTCCTGAGTGTGCTCTGCAGGTAGATGTGTCTAGGTGTGCCCCTTTATTTAAACCTGAGAGTCCAACTCTATAAAATGCCTTTTTCGGTGATGGACTTGACAGCCATTTCACTTTCAACCACAGGCGGTGGATTTGGGGGTTCTCTTCTCTTTGAGTTGCCCAGATCAGACCATTTCTTAGCACAGTTGGGCAGTGTACACATATCTCTTTATTCGTGCATTCTCTTCCCAGGACCACTTATTAATGCCTTGTTACCAAAGACCCCCATTCAGGGCCCAAGGATAGGACAGTGTGTAGGAGAGTTATCAGCTTCTGACGTCTTCCCTTCCTGAGCACCTAAAGACTGGATCAATTACTACTCCTATAATTTCTTCCATTTTAAATGATGATCCCAATTGTAGAAATCACATACCTAAAAAATTGAATTAGAAATGAGAGATATTTACATTAAGCCAATGGGAAGAAAAGTTACTAAAGCCATATGGAGTCTGAGACTATTTCAACATTTGAGCTGGTGATTTGGCTTTCAGGATGGTGGTGTGGGGAGATGACTGAATATGCAAGAGGCCAGGAGGCCAGCAGAATTCTTTGCCTATAAATGAACAGTCAGATGTCAACATACAGGCAACAAGATTATTCCAGTATTTGTGGCCTTATAAATTGTGGGGGAGACAGCTCAGGAGCAAGAAACCAGCTAGTAAACTGTGGTAACCATAATAGCTAGCTAGTACTTACTGTATGTTATACATTGTGTTAAGTCTTAATGTGTGAACTTATTGACTCATGTCTGTGTTGTAGATATTATTATTCCATTTAATAGATGAAAAGCTGCAAAATGGAGAGGTTAAATCACTAACTCAGAGTGTCATACCTAGAAAATAGTAGGTCAAAGACTCAACCTCGAGTATTTAACATTATACTGTTAACTTGCTGTGGGGTAAGGGCTTGGCTGAGAAAGCGATTTGCCATGCACAGGAGTCACTATGTGCACACTTTGTGTTCTAGGGAGTGAGGAGGGCAGAGGAGAAAGGGGATGAACACTGCTTCATGGGAAGCTTTCAGAGAGTGCCAGGCTAGGAACCAGGGTAGATGAGGTGTGTGGTACTCAGGACTGTACCCATTTCACATCCTGGCACCATGGCTGAGCTTTCAGATTACTGCTCTGGGTAGACACCTACCTAGGATGTCATCCAGGCTACTGTAACAAAAATTCCATAAGGGTGACTTAAACAATAGAAATGACTTGCTCACAGTTGTAGAGATTGGCAAGGCCTCAGTCACGGTGTTTGGCAGACTCAGTGTCTAGTGAAGGCTACCTCATTGGTCTAGGTTCTTCTCACTATCTCTTCACATGGAAAACATGGTTGAAGGGTCTTTGGGGTCTCATGCACTAACCAGGGTAGACTGCCCCCTCAGGACCTAATTACCCCAAAGGTCTCAACTTCGCCGTCCCATGGGGATTGGGGTTTCAACATATGAATTTGGAGAAGACACAGCACTCAATCTATAGCACATCTCAGATGGACTCAGTTCTATTAATGCAGGGAGAGTAACAGTCTCCTTTTGATGGATGTGTGTCACGCGCCAGCCACTGAGCTAGAAGTTCGCCATGTATTATCTCACCTATTTTTCACAACAAAATTACTTTTATTTCTTTTTATATAGGACAAAACTGAGGCTGCAGGAAGTTTGATGACTTTCCCACAGGCACACAATGGTGACAGCATCAAGATTTGTACTCAGAAAACACTGACCCCAAAAGCCTACATCTCCATCTACTCCTGGCTGAGGTAACATCATAGGTTCTAGTCCTCAGGCCTTTCCTCTTCTTGATCCAGAGAGGAACCCCTCTCTGCCATCAAAGGAAAATGGCCAAGTTTTTCCTCATCAACATTCTCTCCTTTTTCCATTATGGTATTATACCATAAAAATAAGTCAGTGCCTGGTATCTGTAGGTTGGTAGATAGCTTTCAACCCAAGACCATCTCCAGGTATTTCTTTTCTTTCTCATATTCTCCCAGGAAGCACTCAGGTAAAAGCAAAGCTGTGGAATCGGGCACCTGGATTGGAGATGTGTCTCCTCAGCCCTACGTGTATAATTATGAGCAGACCTCAATTTCCTTTTGGGGCTGTTGGGAGAAGCAGGGAAAATGATGCATGTGAGATGCTTTGTGAACTGAATGGCCCTATGGATCTATTCCACAGCACCAAGCCGTTCCCTCTGGCTGGTCAAAATGGAGTCCAGAATAACCGTCCCCTGTGTTGCCTCCTCTACATTAGGGGAGATGAAACTGCCGACCGGGAAGCAGGGCATCCATCAGACGTCTGCAGTGAGAAGAGCCACCTGCCTGCCGAGTCAGGCCTGGAGTGGAGCCAGGAGAGATGGCTGGCGTTTGTATAGGGCATTATGCCTTACAAAGCACATGGACATCTGTTATCTGGTTTGCTCCACAACCATCCTACAAGGCAGCCAGTGTGGACAGCTTTATCCTTGCCGGTCAAAAGAGAAAACTTAGACTTCAGAGGAGGATGAGTAAGTTGACCAAAATCTCGTATTTATCAGCAGAGAGGTGGGCTCCGGCCCTGGTCTCATGCCTGCGGGCATCTGCTCCTGGCTCTTGAGGAGCAGCCTGTGACTGAGACACAGCTTCATCTTCTGCTTAATATGTGCAATCAGCTGTTTAACCCAATGATAAACTGAATAAATCGTGCATAAGTATGTAGTTCTGTATAAATTATTAATAAATATGTAATTATATGCAAATTACATAAAGTAAGCATATATTCATTTTATTAGACAGGAGGGAGGTGTCTGTGTGACTATTCTAATTTCAAATTGAGAATATCTCAGACATTTTGGAAGGCCTTTGAAAACCCATCAGCCCTATGCACAGTGTGATTAGAGCCCAACAGTTACAACTACCTACCCTCACCCACCTGCAGCATAACAGCTGAAGGCTCTTTACTGAGGTTCATTTGCCTCCGAGGGATCCCCTCCCGCCCAGCAGGCCGATCCAGGGTTCCTCTTTGGATTGGCAGGTGTCTAAGGATTTGTAATACACTCCCAACCTCTGTCGTTGTCTCAGCCCGACTGCTACCTGTGTGGGAGCCTTCGCTCACAGTGTCCCTTTCCTGTGTCCCCCACAGTGTCCGGTAATGAACCCAACAACTCTGTAGTGAATGTCACGTCAGTCCCTCTTATATCACACGGATGGTGAGCATCTGAGACCAGAAACCGTCTGACTCTCCCTCAGTCTAGGGCCTGTCGATAAGTGCAGCGAGGAGTAAATGAGATAACAAATGAATTAACAGAAGATTATTTACATCCTTTTCGGATATTAAAATTTCCCCTAAGTCAGAGAGATAGAGGGTGACAATTAAGGTCAGAAAAATCAATGCTTAAAAATTTTACAAAAAATACGGTACTTTTTTAAGGACCCAGCCCTTAGAGACTTTCAAATTGATGGCCCACGGCACTGCGCATGGTCAGGAAAGTGAGGTGTGTTAATTTCCCTAATCATATTCATGACCCTGTGAAGTTGTTCCAGGGTTTTATAATCTTCCTTCCACTCCTTAGCAGGCCCCTGATGCTCAAGCTGCAGTAACCACTGTTCCCTATGCAGCATCTTCAATGTATCCATTTCTTTTGGAAAATGCAATTTAAAAAAAAAAATCAACCATGGGGCTTTTTCAACCTACAAAACAGCGCTGAGCACTGTGTTCTTTGGGGGGAAAGGCCTCCCAAACCTGGACTTGAGAAGCAAATGTGAGCTGGAGCCTTTGGTCCTCAGTGGGCAATTCGATTCATCTCACCAGGGAACAGTTGGGGGCAATCCCAGCCTGGGTTCCCACTTCTTCCTTTAATGAAGTGGCAGCTATTTGGATGATAAGAGGGACTGCAAATCAGGAACATTTTACAGATGCAAAATGCCCTTTTTATATAGAAATGTGTGTCTTATTTTGGATTGTGTCCTGCAATGTTACTCTATATAATAAGGATACCTGCAAGAAGTTTAGGATGATTGGTGGATGTGTTTATGAAATAATGTTAACTTTAAAAGCACAACATAAAATCTTATACACACACAACATAGCCTCATTTCTGTTTAGTTTTTTTTTTAATGTACATAGGAAAGAGAAAGACATTTCTCTCCTTTAATCTTCAGAACAACCCTGTGGTGTTATTATGAAGAATTCTATTAGATAACTTGCCCAAAGCCATACAGCTGCCTCTGTTGCCCACGGTTGCAATGCATGTAAAGGAGTTTGATGGCACTTGTATTTTTCATCCAGGAGGCAACATGGAACGGTGGGAGAGAGGGCTGTGCGGGGCTCTGCTTCCAGGTGCACACAGAGCTGAGATTCCTCAGCGCTGTGGAGTCTGAGGTGGCCAGATGATTTGCTTCAGCTGGCCAAGTGTGAACTGCAGTGATATGTCACTTTGAGGTAGAAACTCTGAGCCCCTCTCTTCTATGTGGGGATTGGCAGTCTGCCAGCAAAGGGCTACCCTTACCATTGGAGTCCAGGAAAAATGACAACATGAAGCAGACTTGGTATGCAGCCCAGACAACAAATGGTACTGAGATGTTGTTTGCATGTATGTACAGGTATACGCACCTGTGCATGCATGTGTGGAGGTCAGAACTAAATGTCAAGTGTCTTCTATTACTCTCCACCTTATTTATTGAGACAGAGTCTCTCACTGAACTTGGAGCTCACCATTTTGACTAGGCTGGTTGTCCAGCAAGCCCCTGTCTCCACATCCCCAACACTGGGATTACTGACACATGCCACCATGAAGGATTTCACCTAGATGCTGGACTTCTGAACTCAAGTTTTCACGCTTGCACAGAAAGTGCTTTACCTCCTGAGCCCTCTCACCAGTCCCAAGAAATGTCATGAAGTTTTTTTGTCACTGAGAGTTATGTATGATTGCCACTACAACATAGTGCCACAGTGAAGTCCTAACTATTCTGGGAGATTCCAAGGCATTGAGCATTAACACTAATTAGCATGAACATTGCAGTGATTTGAATAAGAATGGCCCCCATAGGCTAATATATTTGAATGCTTAGGGAGGGGCACTATTTGTTGGAGTAGGACTGGCCTTATTGGAGGAAGTGAGTCACTGGAGGTGGGCTTTGAGGTTTCAAAAGCCCAAGCCAGGCTCAGTGGCTCTCTCTTCCTGCTATCCACGGATCTGGATGTAGAACTCTCAGCTACTTCTCCTGCACCATGTCTACCTGTGTGCTGCCATGCTTCCAGCTATAATGAAAATGAACTAAGCCTCTGAAACTATAAGTCAGACCCAATTAAATGTTTTGGTTTGATTTTTATAAGAGTTGCCATGATCATGATGTCTCATCACAGCAATAGAACACTGACTAAAACAAACATTCTTACATGACTTCTATACTTTAAATGGAATCTAACATAATACTATAGATGGGGGTAGGTGTGTTAACTCTATATTACTATAACTAATACCCAATACAGTTAACTTTGTAAACAGCAAAGGTTTTTTTTTTTGTTTCATCGCTTTAGAGGTTTCAATTCATGATAGTTGATCCCATTCCTTTGTGTCTGTGCTGGGAAGTCACAACAGAAGCCCATGACACAGCAGAAACTCCCCACGTGGAATAGTATTCAAAGTAGGCAGAGGCTGGTGCCCCACTCCCCTTCAAAAGCACACTCCCAGGAACCTTAAGGCTTCCTACTAAGCACCACCACTTAAAGGTTTCACTATCTCCTAAGAGTACCACAAGCTTCAAGCACATGGTAGACCATCAGTGAAACACTCCAGAAGCAAACAGTGGCATTAGGTTTTAGAATCAGCCTGAGTCTTGACGCTAGCTCTCAATGCGGCTAAACTCATTTCTTATTTTAAAACAAGGATCGTAATATGTCCTAGGAAGAATTATATCAAATTAGATAGTGCATATAAACTGCATACCAGGTAGGGGAAAAGGGAGATTACATTGAGAACTTTTCTGCAAAATTAATTTTCATACAGCTGCTCCAATCCAAAGCAACAAAGATGCAGTTCGACGTTTTATTTCAAATTTGTTCTTTTCAACCTATGAACAAAGACATAATGACAGTTTTCCCTTGAATGAACAATAATAAATAACAATATATAAACATTAATATATTCATATATTTCTGTGAGGAAAACCAGTGGTTTTCATGATGTAAAGTTTACATCAATAGAAATTAATATTGTTAAGAGAAAACCAATATAAGGAAGGCAATGTTATTGAAAATCTACTAACGAATATAATAATTGAGGTTCAATGATGCATAGCATCAATCTAAAGGAAATAATAGAACATAAGATCCTTTGAAAGTCTACTCTGTAAAATCAGGAGAGTTTGACTCCCTGTCCCAAACAAATTTGCACACATGTGTATGCAGATGCATGACCCATGCATGGTCAAAAGTCAGAGGAGGGCTCAGATGTCCTACTCAGCACTCTCCACCTACTCCCTTCAAACAGGGTCTCTCTTGAAGCTTGGCTGGTGGCCAGCAAGCCCCAATTATGCTCTTGTCTCTGCCCCCTTGCAGTACTGGGGATGCAGATACATGCATGTGGTCATGTTCTGCAATTTACAAGTGAGCTGGGGATTTGAACTCAGGTCCTCATGTGGAGCAGCAAGCACTCCTACCTGCTGAGCCATCTCCCCAGTCTCCTGGGGAAACCTCAATCTGAGTAAATGGCATACCACCAAAGATCCAGTGGCCGCTGAAGGCTGCTTGTGCATCTGCTGTAACTACCCTGCTTGCACTTCCTCTTCCACTGCTGGATGAAACTCTCAAGTATTGTGCAACCGCTGTGCAATTCCTGCCTTGGTCCTCTCTTTTCCTCATTTCATCACTGCACTCACACACAAAAAGGGACCATTTGCAAGGACGTCCAGCTGCGGCTGGTTATACACACTAAAACATGCCACTGAACTGTATTTCTGTGGGAATTCGAATTTTTTCACCTTCTCCTCCTAATGCTGTACCGCCTCCAGAGTGCTTTCCCAAGAGAGTGGAGTTGATAATCCCTTAGTCTGTTAGAGCCCAAAATATTCCTCATATGAGTTGCTAAACCTTAAGTACAGAAACATATCTCAAAATCTCCCTTTCGTACAAGCCTCCGACTCCAGAAGTCTGCTTCACTTCTACCGAGACAAATTAAACCTGTAATGAGAGGTTCTTTGGCTTGCCTAATGAAGCCAACCTTCATTTAGTCAAGATTGATAATGTGGAGAGAATCACAGTCCCCTGATATGTCTGCTGCAATTGACCTTCCCATTAGAGAGGTCACTAACCACGCTGGCAGCCCCTACATTGCCTTGGAAATTCTCCTCCTTCAATGCTACAGTCCCAAACTAGTCTCCTAGTCTCCTCTTAGCACCCCAGAAGAATCTTTCTTCCTATTCACTCCCAATGGGAATCTAGCAGGAAAGACTAAAGACAATTTCACAATCATACTACATCAGTCATTCCTCACCCCATAGCACACACACAAGCTGCCAGAGGCAGGCACAATTTTAAATAGAAAGGAACAGGTTAGAAATGGAGACATGTTTGCCCAGCTTTGTCCATGAAGACTGGACCAACACCCAGGCATATTTAAAGCATCAGCCAGGAACAGTTCACATTTCTCAAATTTCTCAATAGACAGACAGAGACTGACAGAGAATTTCCAATCCATTATTCATTTATTCAGCCAAATGCATTCACTGAACATCCACCAGTTTCTGAAGTAACAACCCTTGTTGTCTTCAACTCCCTCATTCACCAGACAATGTCTCCTCCTTAGGGACTCAGAATCAGAGAGAAGGAATATTGTTTTTGAAGACAAGAAGGCTGAGCATCCTGTTTGATGGCACATGTATGGCAGTGGCTGACTTGGGTCACAAGGCTTCCATCTGAAGGATTTTTCCACAGCCTGTCTCTGCCTTTGTTGACTGACAGAATGGAGAGCTCACAGAATCCAAACTAACCTCAAATTTTTGGAATCCTGTTGTAACTTCTAACTTCTTCTGTGCCAGGAATTTTCTCATCCCTCATCTTTTCCCTGAATATTTCTACCTTTTGCAGCACATTTCTTTCTCTTCCATCTTCAACCCTTCCCTTTCAATGTATTTCGTTAGAAGAAAAAGAGGTGGGGAAAACAGCAGCCATCCACTGTTTCTAACTGCCCAGCGGGTCAGCTGTCACAGTTCATCAGTAAACGTTGGTTCTCTTTGACAAATATTGAATGCTCCTCCCCTTCCTTGTGTGCCATGTCCTCATTCCTGGACCTACCCTTTTCTGTATGCATTAACCTATGAACTTGTTATTGCAAATGAACCAGTAAAGCCAAGATAGATACAAGTCAATGTCATTCTGCTAAGAAAACTATACTCAAAAAGGTGCCAGTCTGTTGAATTGGGGCCTCGAGGAGAGGACAGGCCACCACTGCTGCCTGTTTTCTTTAAGTCCATTTGATTTGTGGTTTCGCACAGACAGGAATATAATGAAGATTCTTTGTAGCAGTTGCTTGTAGTACCTTTTCCAGTATCCTTCTGTCTTCTCAATATGCCCCTATTTTCATGTGAGGATCCATGGAACACCAGGAAGCAAACCTCACACTCTGTCTTCAGGGATAGAGCCCAGGATTCGAGCTGAACAAATGAATACAGACCATCCATCCGGCCACAGTGATTCATTACATAGAGGGTCACGTGACCTCATAACCGCAGGAAACCCAGTCAAAATGAGTCTCTGAACTTCTGTTGGAATTCCTGAGTCAAGGGCACTGTCTCCCACTCTAGCAATGGGAAGTCTAAAAGGTTCCAGACATTCTGTTAGCACAAGGAAAAGAACAGCTTAATGATGAAGTCAAAACAACAAAAATTACAAAGCAGTAAACCCAGAGCTACCTTCCCTATGCCTAGACAGTTTGCGTACATGCATTGTTCACTCTTCTTTGGTCTTTAAGAGCACACAGAAGCTCCCTAACTGGTACACTGATGTTACCTTGAGAGTCAAGCACACTCCGCTTGTTTTTGATAGATAAAAGTTGTGACTCACTATTGCTAGTTACTTCCTCTACACTACGCTAAAGACACAAAGCAGATGGTGACTATGCTGGTGTATAAGTGTATGTGCACCTTTTCCCAGACGATCAACACCAACAATCATCATTATCCCCATCATCACAGTGGATGGGACCATCATATGTAAATCAAACTCAGATGACCAAAGTTTACAGCAACACTTGAAATTTAGTGTCTCAGAAGCATTTCATTTCAGCCCCATAAAAGTTATGGTATGCTGATTAAATACTGACTGGAAGCTGAAAGAGTGCTTACTCGAGGTTTATAGGGATGGGAAGGATGCATTCTGTAGCTACCTAATTTTTTTTTCTAAGTATTGCTGTCCAAAGACAGCCAAATGCATGCATTTCATGTTTGAAGGGGAGGGAGTATGGGTACGCTTTATTTTTTATAACGGGATTTCCTGCCAATAATAAAAGAAGAAGGGGATGACGATAAAAGAAAAATATTTTCTGAAGAAAACATTTGTTGTCTTCTGTTTTTTCACCTCTGTTTTTCGAGGGGGAAGAGATAATTCATTCCCTCTAGAAAACATTTTTCATACAGAATGTCCCAGCTTTCCCTTTGTAATTCCAAGCCAGAGCTTTGAATATTTTTGTGCTAGTTCCTTCCCCCTCTTTTGACACCCTCAGAAAAGGGCAAGAGCCACTGGAATAGATTTTCAAGGAATAAAAGCAAAGCGCTAAGAAGCTAACCAGCAGGAGAATGGGGTGCAACCACAGCCCTTCCAGCAGGGCCGCCCCTTACACAATGACATGGGGAGGAGCAGGGTGGCCAGAGAGGATGCCCTGAAAGCAAGCACCCAGGCTGCTGGGAGTTTCAGGTCCCGAGGGCAGGTATACCTAATAAGAGATCTTAGAAGAATTCTTATGGGTCAAATAGTTGGTTTACCTACGAGGAGTTAAACTATCTTTAGGTGCAGCTTCATCCCTAAATGGAACCAGGAGTTAGTTCCCTTGGTGATTTCTGTCATATTTCCAAATTTTTATCACGGTCGTTTGTAGACATACAGAAAAGTTGAGAAAATTGTAAAGTATACACTTGCATAGCCACCATCCAAGTTCTAACAATGAACAATTTTCTATATTTGCAGTCCATTTAACCACCCCTTTTGGTCATCTGTCACACTTTTGGTGCATTTCTAGGTAAGTTGCAGACATCTGTATATTTTTCTCCAAAACACTTTGATCACGATTATCATTAAGTAGAGTCCAAGTTTTATTTATAGTACTTTTTTCTAGGTAGAATTTACATAGAGTGAATTGCATGAATTTTAAGAGCACCGTTCCATGGGTTTTGACAAATGTACATGCCTGTGGAAGGAAAGTCTTGTCAAGACACAAAGCATCACCGTGGTGATTTCTTTCTGGTGTGAACTATCAGTAGCACTGTTTCTCTGTGCCATTCATTTACCCAATATTTTGCGAGTTCCTCTGTTTGGGAGATAGCAAAGTAAGGGAGACAGAGCTCTCCATGGGAGCTGACAGTGGAGAGAAAGAGATGACTGTGTTTTAATTAATTAGTTAACTCATTAAGCTAAATAGTCACACCACTGTGGAGATGCATTCATACAGAGACAGGGTCAGCCAGTGCACGTGAGGTGGGGGCAAGAAGGACTTTATACTAGAAGGAGATCCCCAGATGGCTAGTGACTAAGCATCCTCAACTCTTGGGTCCTACTTGGCAACTGGCTGAGATGTAGAAGGGGTGGAAAAAGTTGGTGACACAGCAAAGGTCAGTCCAAAACGATCTCAAATATCCTTCAGGAGCTGGGCTGCTATCCAGGAGGTGATGAACACTGAAGGAGGTGCTCCGGACACCCAAGCCCTGGTGATAAACAAAAGAATTTCCACTGGATCCTCAGAGAAGTGGCAAGTAAGCCTAATCGTCAGAGGCCCTTGTAACATAGGGACCAAGAATTGTTGAATTCGATGCTAAGCTGTGAAAACTTTTAGCTCATAACCTAGGCATCTGGATTCCCAAATGCCATGAAGGACACAGCTGGATGCCAGCCAGAATGGGTTTCCACAGTCAAAGAAAAAAGAACTCTGTATATTACACCAGCCCCTTCACTCAGCCCTGTGAACTAAGGATAACCAGAGAAATTAAGTTGGGAAACCCTGGCTTTCAACATATTCTTTCTATGACATAGCCAGTCACGTTGGAATCATCTGATAGTAAATGTAGGACCGCTTGTTTTAAGGTGTGGTAAAGTGTCCTCCCAGACTCTAAAGAAGATACAAATCATCTGGCTGAAACAGTTCAGTCACTTTTGTCTACTATGAGAGGAAAGTGATCATGAACACAGATTTGTGTGTGTGTGTGTGTGAGAGAGAGAGAGAGAGAGAGAGAGAGAGAGAGAGAGAGAGAGAGAGAGAGATGGTGCAGACATGTACAGTCACACAGGTGTATGTACGCACACATCTGCTGCCATCAAGGCTGAATCCCTTGTGTGGTACCATCCCCCAGGTAAGATGTAAGAAATGACCCAGGGTAAAGTGTCAAATTCTCTTTCAATAGGACAGGAAATAATCATGCTGTTGTATGACAGGTGGCAGAATCCGCAGTGAGCTTCTAAAATCAATAGCTATAAAATGCAGACCACTGCTGAATGAAACCGGAACCAGCCAGTATCTCTCCATGGGTGGGGATGCCTTCTGAACTCCCACTGTCTTTAATTTGTGATGGAAAATCACAGGGCAAACAGCATCCCCCGAAACAATGGCAGGTGTGGATGAGGCAGAAGAGAGGGTTAATGATGAGAAGAGAGGAAATCATTACAGCAAGAGTTGTCAAGCCTTCACTTATTTTGTTTCCTAGCCTCTCAGTGAAAGCATACATTTGGGGGGAGGGGATCTTTTCTTTCTTTTTTTTTCTTTTAAAGGTTTACTTTTTATTAAGAAATTTTCTTCCACATAATGTATTTTTATCATGTTTCCCCTTCCTCAACTCCTCCCTCAAAAAAGAAAGAAAGAAAGAAAGAAAGAAAGAAAGAAAGAAAGAAAGAAAGAGAGAGAGAAAGGGAGGGAGAGATAGGGAGGGAGGGAGGGAGGGAGGGAGGAAGGAAAGAAAGAAAGAAAGAAAGAAAGAAAGAAAGAAAGAAAGAAAGAAAGAAAGAAAGAAAGAAAGAAAGAAAGAAAAGAGAAAGAGAAAGAGAAAGGAAGAAAAACAAAACAAACAAAAACCAAAAAACTACACACACACACACACACACACACACACACACACACACACACAAAGACCATTAAGTCTGCTTGGTGTTGGCCAACCACTCCTGGGCTTGCCCTGGAATATGGTGGATACACCCAGTACCACTGCACTAGAGAAAACTGGTTCCCCTTTCTCAGCAGGCAGGAGTTGCAAATAGCTTCTTGGTTAGGGGTAGAAACCTGGGTCCACCTCCCCTTCTCAGTGCTGGGATTGTGTCTGGTTTGAGCCTGTGCAGGCCTTGTGTGTGCTTCATAGCTCTGTGACTTCATATGTGGATGGGTCCTGTTGTGTCTAGAGAACCGTTTCCTTGGAGACATCCACCACCTCTGACTCTTAGGATCTTCCCACCTCCCCTTCTGCATAGCTCCCAAAGCCTTGAGGGAAGGGTTTTGATAATGACATCCCATTTAGGACTGAGGGCTCCCAAGTCTCTCACTCATTGTACATTGTCCAGTTGTGTGTCTCTGTGTTAATTCTCATCTACTGCAAGAAAAAGCTTCTTTGATGAGGTTTGAGTGATACACTGATCTATGGGTATAGAGACATGTCATTAAGAGTCATTTATGTTCTGTTTTGTTTTCTTAAGTTGAAACTGCCTCTCTGTCAAGCAGAGAGTTGGCCAGAACTGTTGTAGAAATGCTGTTCTTCAGGACTTAATATCCCACACAGGGAAGTCAATACCAAACACCCCCCAAGCCCCATTTTTTTCTATTACCATTTTCCTTTCTCTGTGTCCCTTTAAACTAAGTGACCCTTTCTGAGCCCTGATGAGAGAAACAGCAAATCCCAGGCCTCATAAAAGCAAAAGCTTGAATGCTCACTCTTCCTCCTTTTATTAGCTAATAATCTTTTTAGATAAAAACCAGCTTTTTAGTTGGCAGAGGCATGTTTATTGGTCCATGTGTAGGACATGGATGTTCCTCTGCTCCTCTTACCTGTGTTAGCATTGGCTGGATTTTCCAAATGGGGGCCACAGCATTCCAAGCCTAATATTTAGAGACTGACGTGTTTTGTCTGACATTATCTAAAACCAACTTCCCACAACTGAGTTCATTTGGACTGACTTGCTTACATTCTTATCCCTCAGTGAAGAACAATAATGGGCCAGGTCTGGGTCACATTGCCACTGGAACTGGGGACGGGAGCTAACCATATGTCTTGAGGGTTTGGAGAGTATATTATTCAGGGGTCTCCAGAGTAAAAGAAAGTGTAGAATGAACACACACACGTGTGTGTGTGTGTGTGTGTGTGTGTGTGTGTGTGTGTGTGTGTGTGTGTGT